>JABFFC010000060.1:0-16612 GCA_013623535.1 Fusarium penzigii
TCCCCCCCCCCCCCCCCCTTCTCTCAATGCCGTGAGTCCTGGGTGGTGGTCAGGGTAAGTCCCCTTACTGTACATGGCGCGCGCGCTGAAGGAAAAAAGGGTCAAAAAGTCTCGAACAAATATCTCTAATTCCTTCTCGTGCCCAGATGTGCTGGAGAAGGGCGCCATGATAACGATCCGGTAGGAATCGATACATGGAAGAAATAGAATGAAGGGAAGAAAGAGAAAGGGGAAAAAAAGAAAAAAAAGACAGGAAAAATTCCGAGGTATAAACTGCTGTACCTGTAAAAACCACAAACATAAACCATGAGGCGTTCCGTAACTCCATTGGCCTCTGCGAGAGGTCAGGGGTGTACAAATATCGCATGATAGACCATCGTGTTGGTCGTCGGAAACTAGTTGAGATAAAAAGACAGCAGGTACGAATACGTGCCGGGGTAGTATTGGTATCCAGAACATCATTTCGTACTATAGGCGTCGGTTCTTATCCCCGTTGCCCTGATGCTCCTCAGTGTCGAGCCTCTTACGCCAATCAGCAAGACTTTCGCTGAGCCCCATGCCAGATGTTCCTTCGTCATCCTTTTTGGCGCTTGGTGTTGATTCAAAGTCAAAGTTCGTGCTGAGGCGGTAGTTCTTGTTGGTGGCTTCCCACTGGCTTCGAAGCGTCTCGAGCTCGCTGGCTAGACTGTCCAAAGCAGCACTGTTTCTGGCTTCCAAATCATTGTGGTGATTGCCGCCATGACCATGGTTCATGTTTGCCGAGTTGCTGTTGCTGATGTTGCTTCCATAAATGCTTTCCCCTTCCGAGCTCTCATTGCGAGAGTGTCCGAATCCAAGTCCATTGGCACCCGGCGTCAGCTCCGAGTTTACACTAGGCGCCTGTCGGCTACGGCGGCGGTAGTTGTCTACCGAATGTTCGACTTGGTCAAGAAGAAGTGCCACTTTCTGTTCCGCATCACTGGCTCGCTGTTCCAGTAGGGCGTTCTCGGACTGCAACTGCTCGAGGTCCTTACGATGGCCGTTTAGCTTTTGCGCCGTCTCCTCTTTGCTCCTAAACATCTCGTCAAGCTGCTGCCTACTCCCATTCAATTCAGCCCTCAGTGCATTGATATTCTGCTCCAGTTCAGTCCTGGTCTGTTGCAATTCAGCTTGTAAGCTTTCCACCTTGGCTTCGAGGTGGGCCTTCTCCTCCTCCCAGTCGCCGGCATTGGCAGACCTCTCACCGCTGGACTCAAGACGGTTTTCGAGCTCCTCGATTTCTGACTTCAGCTGACTATTCTCAGTCTTATAGCGAGACAACTGGTCCTTCATCTGCTTCAGCATCTTCTCCGTCCCCTTGACATAATGCACGGCGGACTGGTAATCGCTCTCAAGCTGCGATAGCTTCTCGCGGTACGTAGTTTCCGACTCTTGAGTTTGGACAGCGAAGGCCTGCTTGCTCTCCTCATGAGCAGCGGTAGCATTCGCCAGCTGGGCTTCGAGCTCGCGAACACGGGGCACATCTGGGGAGTTTGTGCGAGGACTGGCCAGGCCGCGACTGCGAATTGCGCCTGTGGGACTGATGCCCCGTTCGCTGAGAATGTCCTTCAGTGCATTGTACTGCACCGTCATAGCATTGGTCTCGAGTTGCTGAGCAGCAAGCTGACTCCTGAGGTCGGAATTGAGAGCCTGAAGGCCTTGTGTATCACGGAGAGCAGACTGCAGCTGTCTGCGGATACCAACTCCCTCCCGGCTGGACTGTTCCTGATACTGTTCAAGTCCGGCAATTCGTTCCTCGGCTGCACGCAGCTTCTCAGCAGCAATATCCGCTTCCTGTTGGTACTTCTTGACCAATTCGCTTGACGTGGCGACCTGAGCCTGAAGCGCAGCAAGGCGCTCCCCGTCTCCCTTGCCCACGCTGGCGACATCTCGTGTCGAGATCTTCTCGAGTCCCGCCAAAACGGCCTGGCGGTGGGTGCGAGCCTCAGCAGCATGCTTTTGAGACTGCTCCTCGGCATCTCGCAGGCGCTGTGTGGTAGCTACGAGTTCAGCAGTTATAGCCTCGTGTTCGACCTTGAGCTTGCCAAGTTGAGCCTCGAGCTTCTCCCTCTGGGCCCGTTCTTCACTAAGTCTTGTTTCCAGGTGGGTTTTAGAATCCTCTGAGGATACAATGGCAGCCCGTAGCGCCTCAAAAGTCTCATCGTGGTCCTTTGAGCTTCCGACAGCCTCTTCAAACTTTTCCTCCAGAGTGCTCTTCTCGATACGCAACAACTCCAAAGCAGCAATGGCCTCTGTGGATGCGACAGATTGTTCTCGGGCCTCGTGTTGTGCGACATGAAGCTCCGCCTTCAGTCGTTCGACTTCAGTCAAGGTCTGCTGTTTGTAGCTTTCGAGGTCTGCCATGCGCCGCTGAGCGGCGCTAGACGTCTCGTCTGCTAGCTGGCGGGCTCGTCTCTCGCCTTCAAGATCACTCTTGGCCGATTCTAATTTTAGCTCGAGATCTTTCTGAAGATGCAGCGCTGCAGCGAGCTTTCTGCCCAACTCGATGGATCTAGCTTCCGAATCATCTCGCCCATTGTCAAACTGAGGAGTTCCGCTGGCGCTTCCACCAAGCTGCGAAGCCAATTTTGCTTTAGCGTAGACTGCTTCCTGAATAGCCGCATCGCGTTGCCTCTCAGCTTCGGCAACTTGCTTCGCGGCAACGACTGCCTGCTTGTCAACGGCAGTCTGGACATTGGCCAACTCTGTGCGCATTGCCAACAAAGCTTCGATGAGCGGTCGGTCTTCGTCGTCGAATGTTTCAGTAGCTTTACTGTCAAGGAGAGAGTGGTTGGAGGTACTAGGTGTATAACCAGCCTTTCGAGCAAGTTCTAGTTCCGAGGCGTACCAGGCATTTCGGTTACGAGCAGAGTCAAGCTCTTTTAGGAGAACAACTGTTTGTGAGTTTCTTCCTGAGGACCTCCGAGAAAGGGGATTGCTAGGCTGACGAGCGGGCGGTGGCGGAGAAGCAGGCCGAGGAGTAACCTGCAACGGTGTGGCTTGCTGGGCTGTTTCCTGGGGGGTTGGTTGCTGCGGAACTTGTTGCTGAAGGGGCATATCTTGAGGAGAAGGCTGCTGGGGAATAGTCGCTTTGACACCAAACTCAGGTGGGTTATCTGCACCGGCTGGTGATCGTGCTGCTTTAAGTTGTTTAGTGCCATGCGTAACGTCCTGCCTAGAACTGGCACGAGTGTTATGTTGGGTTGGCGTTCGTCGACCATTCGAGACTGGGCTGTCTGTTTCGTGAATTACATCACGTGGGTTGGGAGATTGGTTAGGGCCAACCTTGGGGGAACCGGACGCGTTGCTACGATCTGAAGACTGTCCACGGACGCGTCCAAGGGCAGAAGTATCAACAGTCGGCCTGGCAGGCATAGGCCCTTGTGGAGGTGGTCCAGCCGGGAGAACGGTAGATGCTCTGGGTAGTTTTGAATTGACGGGTGCTGCGTTGGCCGGAGATTGAATATCATTCCCATTGGGCGACGTTCTCGGGCCATTGGGAGGTGCGGAAGGGCCTCCTCCAATCATTCTCCTCGAATCCGGCGGCCCGTTCGAGCCATCCCTCGAGGGGGGAAGGTGGTGCCGGGATCCTTCACTAGCACTCGGTCTCCGGGAACCGTGTACCCTAGGCGGTCCTGGTTGTTGGGCATCATTGGGGTATCGGATCTTGGAAGTGTCAAGTACGTAAATAAGACCCAAGTCGCTCACCGTAGATGTTGCAGAGCTCGGTTCTCCTCCCAACACGACGATTGACTTTCCAACGGTTGTCAAGCTGTGACCGGAGCGAGGCGAAGGAGAAGGCCCCATATTCTGAAATGTGTACCATCTTCGTGAGGTAAGTCGGAAAGCAGCAAGGTCGCCCAAGTCGGTCCCTTCCTCGGTCCGGCCACCAAAAACGTACATCACGTCGTCAACGAGCGCGGCTGCGTGGCCCTCGCGAGGAGCAGGAATATAACCGATACAATCGAGTTGAGCCCATTTGTTGGTAGCGGGATCGTAACACCAGACGTCGTTGAACCACTGGAAACCATTGGTACCACCAAACCTAGTTTATTGTTATTAAACTATCCCGGAACACAACATAAGTGATACTTACAGGTACATCTTATCGTTGTATGTAATCATTGTATGGTTTGTTCGTGCGGCAGGCATCTTAGGGCTTGAGTCTGCTTGGAGCAGAATCTCCCAGCGGTTGTTAGACATCTGAAGCTGGTTGAGGTCGAATGCTGAGAGGTCATTCATAAAGTAACCTTCAACTTGTCCACCAAAGATAAAAATCTTCGAGCCAAGAATATTGAGCGAGTGTCCATAACGGCCTGACGGTCGCTGGCCTGCTGGTAGAGCACGAGACCACTGTCGAGTTGCTGATGATTGTTAGCGATATTCGACCCGCATGATTGCTACTGCTAACTCACAAGTGTTTAGTAGATATAGGGTTTCATCGAGAACATCCGAGTCATCGATTTTGGTATCGCCACCATAAACAATAAAGGCATTGCCAACAAGCAAACTAGAATGACCAACTCTAGGCCCCGGACTCTCAGCAGTTGTCGCCAAGGGATAACAGGCCATATTGCCACCAGCTTCGATCATCCACAAGTCTCCTTTTACAGTCGACCCGTTTATAAGTCCGCCCATCAAGTATACGTCTCCCTCCTTAGAAGAGACGGCGTTCACAGCAGCGCCGTACCGGGGGAAGGGAGGAGGATGTGTAGATGTGTAGGTCAGTTTTCGTTGCGACCAGGGATAGAGTGAAGCGTTGGGATTCGCCATCTGCTGAGGGCCGTTGCGAAACTACAATACATCGAAGTCAGTAACTGCCAGTATAGCCTGATAACCCTGGAGCGCAATCTGGGCTGGGACATACCGGTAGGTCGCTTGGCTGTGATGCTTGGTCGGTACTTCCTCCTCGAAGTCTTTGTGGTTGATCGGGACTGGCGTTGCTACTCTCATTTTCGACCGAGTTTACACTCCCTGTTGGGGTAGCGCGATGCTGTGATGAGCTCTTTTCGACTACGCGAGCAGATGCGCTCTGAACAGAACTTTGTGAGCCCGAGTTGGCATCGCGATTCTGCAGTGACCTGTCGGCATGCTTCTTGGATTTAAAGAGGAACGCCATGTTCGGTCAGCAAGCGGCCGCTCAGCGGCAATGGTTATGTTCGATAGACAGAGTCTCGAGGATACGTCTGGACGATACAATGATGCAGTCGTGAATTGTGGTTGTCGGTCCTAAACTTTGTCGCGCGAAGGTCAAGATCACCACAAGGGGGGATCAGAAAGCCGAGATGGAGAAATAATTCCAGCCACAAATGCAGGAACAAGAAGGGTCAGGTTTCGAGTCTCGAAATGGCTGGTTGAGCATTGGCATACACGCCTAGGGCCAAGCGGATCGTCGTCTACTTTCTTGGGTTGTTCAACCTCTCTTTTTTTTTTTTTAGGAGGGACGAGGGAGGGGGCTGGTGTCGAGGCGGACGTTGTGGTTTTGCAAGCTGTCGAGAAATGTAGGTTCAGTAAGGCTCGGTCGATTCGTCCTGCGGCCAGGCAGTTGCGAAATTGTCGATAAAAATCCCAGCGCACGACAAAAATCTGAATCGAGACGAAATAGCGACGCCGCGGCGTATGGGAAATTCCACGTTTGTTTGGAGTAGGAATTAGGAGAAAGGGGATGGACTGGAGGTTTAGAAAAAGATGGTGATGACGGCGAATAGAGACGGCGGTTGGAAGTTGAAATGATGGGAGGTGGGTACCTGCCTCAGCGACTGAACTTGACCAAGGTACCTCTACCATGGACGTATACACAGCAATGTGGTGTGCTGTACTCTGTACAGCCTGTGTTGAAAGCTGGGTCAGGCGCCACCTCATTGTCCTGAGTCTGGGGTCCCTGTGAGGCAGTTCTTTTCGTGCCTTAATAGCGTCCGGGTCCTGGCAAAATACCCCTTTCAAAGGCCTGATTCGGGCTTCTATGGATCCTTCTCCTGTCGAAGACCTAGTCATACCTCAATTCGACCTCCCTAACGCCTGCCATCGTGGACTGCGCTAAGGGGTCAAAGACTAAAAGCTGGCCAATGGGGGACATTCTTAGACCACTGCACAGTACCGCCTGCAGTTTGGGACTCTTTGTGGGGATGAAACGCAAGGCACATGAGAACCTGAGGAATACCCAGGGTTCAGCTTTTGGGTGCCAACTTTAGAAGTCACATCCAGGTACCCGAGCCGGGATTAGATGGATCCCATGCACCACATTCATCATTGGCCTCAAATCCAGGGGCTGAACCATCTTGTCACATTTAATTGGTTTTTTTTATGCCATTCAACGAAGGGTTGTAATGAGAGGAGCCAAGCTGCCTTTCATGTGAATTCATCTAATACCAACGGTGGAACTCGTTCATAATATTAAAAGGTCATCTATCTGTCATCGAACTCCGTGTAAATTGCGGCTCAACGGGCGGGCATAGTAAATTACAACAAGCTGATATTGACAGGTCTGCCGCAATAGTCTTTTTGAGCTTTGGCAAGGACCAACAAATGTCAGGTTGCACGAAATGGCTCATGTCTGTTCACACAATATAATGCTTCTTGCTTATCGTGCTTTATACCTGGAGCAATGGAACCCGCCAATGATGCATGTACCCAAAGCCCATCAGAGATTACATGAATCTCGATTAACGGTATGCCATAGGCCATCAATAATCCATTTGTTTGGAAATGAACAATACAGTACAGACCCAGCGGCATCTCTCGTAGTGGTGGAGTCCATGGCACCTTAAATATGCGGTATTGTATCCCGGGAGATTATGTCGTTTCGATACCTATTCCTATTTAAACAACACAGAGTGGCCAGGCTCCTGGGTTTATTTACTGCTGGGAACGCATTGTAGTATCATATAGAAAGCTGAAATACTTATAGACCGATTAACCAGGTTCTCACCGGCTGTGGTCCCTCATCGGATATTAGAAGTAACTTAAACAGTAACCAACAGTTGTCGACGCCAACAGCCCCATCCCTTCGGTTGTTTCATGTTTCCCACTAATGATGCCGGATGATGGATGAGCGCACGGACCGTGCTTCTTTTCTTCTCTACGCGTGCAATTAACGTCTGTCGGTAGGAATTTGTGCTGTGAAAAGGGTGGAAGGGAGAGATAAAAATGAGAAAGGGGGATTATCGACGAGACTTAAAATGGACAGTGTAACACCACGGCGTGCTCTGGTTTCTTGTCTGCAAAGCGGCCAAGTTTATCAGAAACATCTGGCACTTAACTCGACATATATGTGGGTAATTGTGGTGCAAGGAGGTTTGTAGGTAGCACGATCATAATTACTTGCTTATCTCATTGATGTGTTAATCATCCCAAAGACTTTGTGTTTGACGGCCATTCTAGCAATCAAGCCAGACTTAGTCATGCTTCTGAGACGGGACGGTCCTAGACTGGCTCATCTCGAACGAGCCACATGGTGACCATGACTGATTGCTGCTGTAATAGATTAAGATGCATAAATAGGTAGGGTACATAGCCATCTCGACGCGAGGGTATTCTGAAGAACGTCATTCATACCTTTACATTTAGTTGTTCGATCTATCTTAAACAAGAACCGTACAGCTGACTTCCAATCTTATATCATGGCGAGTCAACACACAGAGTGTTGGGGTCGGACTACTACCTCTGCGCTCGAATCCAGTGACTAAGATACGAATGTGCAAGCATATGGCTCCTTAGCTGTATAATTACTGGCAGTTTACCTGACGCACGCTCTCAGTAAAGGTTAATTTTGATGATATTGGCCAGACATGAACCAAGAATTTCTAGGTGAACATGAGACTGAAGTGGGGAGACGTAAAAACGAAATGAGTTTGGGCGTACATAACACACGAGGTACCTGGTAATTCAAGTTCTGAGATAAACAAAGACTGATTAGATTTAATCACCTTCGTGCCCAGCCCAGATTTCAAGATTTGGTAGTCATCTCTCTGCCCTTGTGCAACTTACTTCAATGATTTATTGATTGATTGCAGCCTTAAAGGTACCAACAACTTCCGTCAGTTTAGTAGCCTCGAAGCTGTTTGATGGACCCTACGGCCTTAGTAATAATGCTTTTGTGGCTCATGCCGCTGGTAGCTAAGGTATTCCTAATTTCTGGTCAGCCGCCAGGCCACCAGCCTTCGATTCCATTTGTTAGGCCCAAATGGCGGCAGCTGCCAGTGGTACTAGAGGTACCTACTAGTACTAATAAATCCAGCGACCACGCTTGTACCAAGGTACCCTTCGGCGCCTGCGGATCCAAAGCTTTCCCAAGGTACCTCTTGGCCAGACCTCAACCTGCATTCCTCTTCCCAACTCTCCGACTTTCCAACCCTGAATCTTCAACCTTGACGATTCCCCGGCAATCCATCCCGACGTCGGTGTTCAATCTCGAACTCGAAATCAAGGGCCCCCTCCATCGAGTGAGCGCCATTTCGCCATGCTAGTTTGAATTCATCACAACGCGACATGACCGCCTTGTCTACTCAAGCGTAGACACAGCAGACGTCACACCCTCCGCATTAAACCCGCCTTATCACAAGACTCTCTCATCCGCCAGCTCCAAGCCAGACCATCACCGACCCACACCAAATCCAACAATCGCCTCGATAATTACACCCTCTTGCAAGAAAAATAATCACTCTGCGACAACATTTCTTGCCGCCGCGATGGCGCGGAGAACCGAAATCAATGGGGTCGCGGCTCCCGCACCCATGTCCAATGGCAACACATCGACATCGCGAGCCATGACTAACGGCCGTTCAACCTCCAACGACACTGCTGATGATGATCAGGATCAGGACCAGCGACCCTCGAGCGCACCTGGGCGACGAAATGGTAGTGTCGCCCTAGAATCTAGGGACGATCTCGATCACCAGAGACAAGTCCGGCCTTCGAAGCCGTTGCTACTCCGATCCAAGAGCGATTACGCGCCTCGGCAGACAGAGGAAGCGGAACCGGCTGAAGAGAGTATACCCGAATGGGGAGCCAGGCATGGCTTCGAGGACCATTACCAGTCCGAGGATATTATCTCACAACTTGCAAATGTAAGTTGTTCTCCCCATTCAAATCGCGATTCGCTTGTCTTCGAATCTCTTCTCCAGCAAGTCATGGTCCTCGTGGCTGGGCAGGATCTGAAGCTGAGAATAATGAGCTCGAAACTCGCCATGTTTTTCTGTATCCTGAGGCGCGACGTGCTATGTAGCTTTCAACGTGTTGTGATATCTTTGCACATCTCATCATCACAGTCTCGGTCTTGAAGACAGCAGCAATGTTGGCCAAGTTGACGGTAACTGACTAATCTCCTCTTTTAGAACTGGTACATGTATTATACAGACAAACGACACGAAACGACGGGCAAACCTAAGCCTCTCCAATACGAGCTACAAGACTGGAGGCAGAGGGATAGGCTAAAAACTGTTTCGGCGGCCCTTGCCGTCTGCTTGAATATTGGTGTCGAACCTCCGGACCAGCTCAAGACAAATCCTGGCGCTAAACTCGAGGCTTGGACCGACCCGACAGTTCCGCCCATTCAAAAGGCTCTCGAAAATATCGGTAAAGCGTTGCAGGCTCAGTACGAAACACTTGCGATTCGTGCACGTTATAAGCAGTACCTGGATCCCTCAGTCGAAGAAACCAAGAAGTTCTGCATCTCACTACGACGAAATGCTAAGGATGAGCGCGTTCTCCTTCACTACAATGGCCACGGCGTTCCCAAGCCAACAGCATCAGGCGAGATTTGGGTGTTTAACAAGAACTACACGCAGTATATTCCCGTATCACTATACGATCTTCAGCACTGGCTACAGGCGCCCACCATCTTTGTGTGGGACTGTTCAGAAGCAGGCAACATCCTCAACAACTACCACCGATTCGTTGAGAAACACGAGGAGGAAGAGGAAGAGGCGGCCCAACGTGATCCTAATTATACGAAGACGAGCTTTCGGCCATACATCCATCTGGCTGCATGCGCCGTCAAGGAGAACCTTCCGACCAACCCTCTACTGCCCGCCGATCTATTCACATCATGTCTCACAACCCCTATAGAAATGGCCCTCTGGTTCTTTGTTCTTCAGAACCCTCTGAAAACTACCATCAGCCCTGAACGGGCAAAGAAGCTCCCAGGTCGTCTCCAGGAGAGGCGCACTCCGCTAGGTGAGCTCAACTGGATATTCACCGCAATCACCGATAGCATCGCATGGACGACGTTGCCGCGGGACTTGTTCCGCAAGTTTTTTCGACAGGACCTTATGGTGGCTGCCCTGTTCCGTAACTTTCTCCTTGCTCAGCGAGTGATGACAGTATACGGCTGCCATCCCCAATCATATCCAAAACTTCCCGATACCCATCAGCACCCGCTATGGGCAACTTGGGACTTGGCAGTCGACATGGCTCTTGCTCAGCTTCCCATGTTGGAGAAGAAGGAGAACGAGGGTTTCGATTATGAATATCAGAACTCGACGTTCTTCACCGAGCAATTGACGGCTTTTGATGTGTACCTTACACGCGGGGACGCCATGGCGCAAAAGTCCCCCGATCAGTTGCCTGTAGTTCTACAGGTTCTCCTCAGCCAGCAGCATCGTGTCCGCGCCCTCATTCTCCTCGGCAGATTCCTTGATCTGGGGCCCTGGTCAGTACAGCTGGCATTGAGCATTGGTATCTTTCCGTATGTTCTCAAGCTCCTGCAGTCTGCAGCTGCTGAGTTGAAGCCTGTGATGGTCTTCATTTGGGCTCGCCTTATCGCTGTGGATATATCCTGCCAGCAGGATCTCATCAAGGACAGCGGAGACAGCTACTTTGCCCAGATTCTCAAGCCCTCTGAAGGACTTCCTGTGGTGGATAGCGATGAACACAAGGCTATGTGCGCCTTCATTCTTGCCATGCTTTGCAAGGATTACAAGAATGGTCAAATGGTCTGTAACCAGACAGACATCATGTCTTACTGCTTGACGCACATTCAGAATGAGGAGAACCCTCTCTTGCGACAGTGGGCCTGTCTCTGCATTAGCCAGCTCTGGCAGGATCTTCCAGAAGCCAAGTGGCGAGGAATTCGAGAAAATGCTTACTTGAAGCTGGCATACTTGACCAAAGACCCATGTTGTGAGGTTAGAGCTGCCATGGTTCACGCCATGACTACGTTCCTTGGAATCCCTGACCTCACCGAGGAAGTAGCTCGCATCGAAGAATCCATATCCTGGACCATTCTCGACATGGCCAATGATGGAAGTCCCATGGTTCGAAAAGAATTCGTCGTGTTTTTGTCCAGATTTGCCGTCCGCTTCGAGAGTAAGTTTCTCGTCGCTGCCTACGAGCAACTGGTGGAAGAGAAGGAATATCTTACTTTTCCCCCAAGCGAGGACGGGCAGGAACACAAGATGGGATTGCATTACGTTCGACCAGAGCACCGCAATCCTGACGGTACGATCAAACAGACGGTCCAGGGGCTGTCCCACAATACAGTCTACATGGCCCTGTGGAAGATGGCTCTGGTCCTCAGCGTCGATCCGCATCCCGAAGTACAGCGAGAGGCTACTATCGTGGTGGACTATGTACATAACGCGTTACTAAACTCGAGCGTTGGTGGCCCTGCCCAGGCGATCATGAGCGAGATCCAGAAACGAACAGCCAAGTCTGTCCACAGACATACTCCCAGCAACAGCTCGCGAAGAGATACGAGCGGCACTTCCACGTCCCAGCCGCTTCCCTCGCCTGGTTTGTTGCGTAGGACGGCCAGTCTCCTGTTTCCATCCTTAGTTGGAAACGAGGACAAGTCTAGGCCGACAACCCCGTCAGGGTCATCACTCACAAGGTCGCCTTCCATGAAACTAACTCCAAGCCAAGCTGCTCCTAGCTCTGATCAAACTCACCGATCTACCAACTACTCCAATTACCACATAGCCCATGAGCCTTACTCGGGGGCCTACGAAGAGCGAGACCTGACCAAGCCGCCTACGCTTCCCCTGAAGAGCCGGTTCTTGGAATGGTCTATGGAATACTTCCGAGAACCTCAGATGAAGCCAAGTGAGGCAGACGAGCCGGGCAGCACAGAGTACAACAAGCGACTCTGGCGAAGAACTCGTAACGAGGCGATTATTCGAGACACTCAACCATTGAAGCAGCAGGCTGGAAGCCATCGGTGGAATAACCAGCTGGGTATTATCAACAATGGCGCGCAGCCCGCAAAGATGACATTTCACCAGTTTGAAGATCATCTCGCCGTGGCTGACGAGGGCAACACGGTCTATGTGTGGGACTGGAAGAAGCAAGGCCGCCTGAGCCGATTTAGCAACGGTAACCCAGAAGGATCAAAGATCAGCGATATGAAGTTTATCAACGAAGATGACAAAGCCATGCTGCTGACAGGGTCTTCGGACGGCGTCATACGTGTATACCGCGACTACGAATCGGATAAGGAGATTGAGCTGGCATCCGCCTGGCGTGCACTCACTCACATGGTGCCGAGCAACGTCAACTCGGGCATGGTATTTGACTGGCAGCAAGTGACGGGGCGGGTGCTTGTAGCTGGCGATGTGCGAGTGATCCGGGTCTGGTATGCTGCATACGAAACATGCATCATGGATATTCCAGCAAGATCAGGCTCGTGCGTGACATCCTTGACGTCTGATCAGATGACGGGCAACATTTTTGTGGCTGGCTTTGGAGATGGTGCCGTTCGTGTATTTGATATACGCAATCGACCGCAGGAGTCGATGGTGCGAAAGTGGAAGGATGAATCCGATCGACAATGGATCAAGAGTGTGCATATGCAACGTGGAGGACAGCGTGAGTTGTTGAGTGCTAGCCGAAACGGCAAGGTCAAGACGTGGGATATTCGCATGGATAAGCCGTTGCACACGTTCCAGACAACACGAGACATTCTCCGAACGGCGAGCACGCACGAACATTTGCCGGTGTTTGCTGTGTAAGTATCCCTTGGATGAGTTGATACTGAAAGCAAGGATTTGTCACTAACTGAGAGTAAACAGTGGAACGTCGGCTCACGCAGTAAAGGTATTCAACCTCGACGGGCACGAGCTCTCCAACCTTGAGCCGTACTCGAGCTTCTTGCAGCAGAGCCGTAGCTCTCCTATCTCGGCAACGGCCTTCCACCCCCACCAGTCAATTCTGGGATGTGCCGCGCGTGGTGACCACCACATCAACCTCTTTACCTGCGAGAAATCTGAGCCTCTGCACCTTGGCTAGCACCCCTGGGATGGGAGATTGCGCTTCTCTTGATGGGACGGGGGTTGAGGGAGCATGAGAATTACAAAAGGCGCAAATGAAGTTTGCTATACCCAGGTTTTACATTATACGGGAGGTGCATCAAAAATCTGCAGTTTCGAGGTGCATTAGCTTGAAGATCGGCATTCCGTCTTGCGTATAGGTTGCATATCATATCATCAGGGGTCCTTTTTACTTCCCTTCTTGGTTGTCTTCTCTTTTTCTTTTTTTTTCTCTCTTTCCCCCTCGATTCAAGGCGTTTCAAGGAGGGCGATGGAAGGCGGTGGTAATTGTAATTGAGAGAAGGATAGCGAGTTGACTCGACTTGGTAGGGTGGGGGATCGGTCTTCTTTCATCTATGTACCCTTTTTGTTTTTCTAGTTCGAGGATAAGCTTCTCGGCCATGTTCTTTGGCTTATGAGTTTGGCGAGAGGACGTGTACTCTAGATAAATGAATGGCTAAGAAACTGTCTGTAATCAATCCGGTGTAGTGATATTGTGTGATTGGGTTGAAGGATGGTCTTACAACACACCATAATGTGACTTACGAGTTATTTCATCACGTTGAGGCAACATGTGAGTCAATGGAGTAAAAGCAGTCGCCATTTAATGACACGGATTTGTGTTCGGATTCATCGAGACAGATTTAGTCTCTATTAGAGTAAGATTTCTTGACATGACGCTGGATTAGTACGATAGACAGTACGCAAAAGAAATCAAACTCGTGATATCTCAATCGCACCTACCCTTTACCTTCCTTTCCACTCCTAACCCCCACCATGACGCTGTTTAGCCCACAGACGAATCGTTTTCTTTGGCGGGGCAAGTGTAGCCAGAATGAACCCCGCCATTGTCTTGCTACTGCCACCACATCTCACACAATTTTGTGCGTCACCTCACTTTCCTTCAACCTGGACACCGACAAGAGTCATCGTCGCTCCATCACCTGATTATCGCTCCGAATCGACCCCGACCCTTGATCAATTCGACTCATCCGGTGTTCGAGTCGTGGTTTATATATAACCTGTGAAGCTCACACACGCTCGATACGTTTTCCGTTCGTCACTATCGACAATACTGGAAGTTTTCTTCGATTCGACTTGACGCGATTCGATACGACGGACGCCCAACATGTCTGAAGCTCCTACCGATAAATCTACCGCCCCTCCTCCCGCACAGGAGCCTGCTCCCGCGGCCGCGGCTGGCGGTGACGCTCCTGAGGGCGAGGCCGGTCCATCCAAGAAGGCTTTGAAGAAGGCCGAGGCTAAGGCGAAGAAGGAGGCCGAGAAGGCCAAGCGTGCTGCCGAGCATCAGGCCAAGCAGGCTGCTGCAAAGGCTGCTGCCGGAAACACTGAAGATCTCGCAACGGAAAACTACGGCGATGTCACTTCTACCACCAAGGTTGACTCAGAGCGCATCAAGCTCAAGACTCTAGGTGAAGAGCACCTGGGCAAGACCATCAAACTCCGTGCATGGATCCAGAACTCTCGTATGCAAGGAGCCAAAATGGCCTTCGTTGAACTTCGTGAGGAGCGCAACTGGGCTATCCAGGGTGTCGTGGCTGCTAGTGCTGAGGGCAAACCAGTTTCCAAGCAGATGGTCAAGTGGATTGGTGCCCTGAAGCTGGAGAGTTACGTTCTTATTGAGGCCAAGGTTGAGAAGCCTCTCGAGCCTGTCAAGAGTGTTCGTGTGTCCGACTACGAGCTGCACATTCAGAAGTGTTATTGCATTGCTGCTGGACCCGAGGTTCTTGGCATGGGTCTTGTCGTCGCCAACAAGGCTGTTACCAACTTCGATGACGAGGAAGCTGGAGGGCCCGTTGAGGAGGTCAAGGAAGGTGTCGAGAACCTGAACCTTGATAACGTCCCTGCTGCCAGCATGGCCACACATCTCAACAACCCCGTCATGCACAAGCGCGCACCTGTTCAGCAGGCCATCGCTGATGTGCGCATGTGCGTCCGCAAACTGTTTGCCGAGTACCTTGATTCACAGGACTTTGTCCAGTTTGAGCCTCCCTGTCTGATCGGCGCCGCTTCTGAGGGTGGATCCAACGTCTTTGGACTCCCCTACTTTGAGAAGCAGGCCTATCTGGCACAGTCTCCGCAATTCTACAAGCAGATTGAGATTGCCGGTGGCCGTAAGCGTGTGTACTGCATCGGACCTGTCTTCCGTGCTGAGAACTCCAACACCCCCCGTCACATGACCGAGGTAAGTCAATTAATCGACTAGTAGACCGACACGAGTGAAACATGAACGTAAGACTGATCAACGTGCAGTTCACTGGTCTGGATTTGGAGATGGAGATTGAGGAGAGCTACCATGAGGTCCGTGACGTTCTTGAGAAGGTCCTCCTTTACATCTTCCGGGGTATCAAGGAGCGCTGCGCCGACCAGGTTGCGCTCATCCGATCTATCTATCCTTCGGAGGAGTTCCTGCTCCCGGAGGCTGGCAAGGAGGTCCGACTTACCTTTGCGGAAGGACAGGCCCTCCTCCGAGCAGAGGGTCCCGAGGAGTACCGCAACGTATCCGATGACGAGGATATGTCGACTCCACAGGAGAAGGCGCTTGGAGCGCTTATCCGGGAAAAGTACAATACGGATTTTTACGTGCTGGACAAGTTCCCCGAGGGTGCGCGACCATTCTATGCTCTTGAGGACCCTGAGAACCCCAAGGTGACCAACGCATACGACTTTTTCATGCGTGGTCAAGAGATCCTCTCTGGTGGACAGCGTATTCACGTGCCTGATGTCCTGGAGGCTCGCATTCGAAAGAAGGGTGTTGACCCTGCCAGCCAGGGTATCAAGGAGTATGTCGATATCTTCCGCAGCGCTGGAGTGCCTCCTCATGGTGGTGGTGGTATCGGTCTGGACCGGGTGGTGGCATGGTACCTCAACTTGCCAAGCGTGCATCTCGCGAGCTACTATCCTCGTACACCCAAGAGACTACTTCCCTAAAGAGGTAAAAAGCAGAGACGATAATGTGGGGGAAGGATGGAGGCAGATCGCTGGGACTGAGGTGTGAGTCGAGATATATGTAAGTCAGGAACTAGGAAGGGATCGCTAAGGGGCTATCCAGGGACTGGGATAGAGTGTGATACTGGGAAGAAAAGAATAGGTGCGTAAGGGTGGCTAGTGATATGAGAACCAATCATATAAAAGAGAGAAAGAAATCAAGAAGAAACTAGGATCTATCTCGAGGTTTAAATTTAGGACTGTACGTGGGATGTTGCAGGTTTGGGGTCGGTATTGGTAACCCAGTATGCGATGGGACCCATGGTCCGTGGCTCATGACCTAAGACCCAAGGTCCAAGACCCAAG
Source organism: Fusarium penzigii (assembly GCA_013623535.1). NCBI lineage: Eukaryota > Fungi > Ascomycota > Sordariomycetes > Hypocreales > Nectriaceae > Fusarium > Fusarium penzigii. Next base: position 16,575 of record JABFFC010000060.1, read on the forward strand.
GAGGACGGGAACGAGCAAGCCGCGGAAGAGCCTGAAGA
>JABFFC010000061.1:0-199829 GCA_013623535.1 Fusarium penzigii
AATTTATATTATTTTTTATTTTATCTCTTCGCGGCCTTAAATCTAGCCATATTAGCTCAGGCTCGCCATATACTATCTTATTATCTTTAATTGACCTAGCAATTACAGCTAGTAGGTCTCTATTCTCAATCTCCTCTCCCTGACTGTTTAGTAGCTTATCTTGCGCAGGTATGGGAGATACATGTCCTTCTCCTAATAAGCTCTCTACTTCGACATCTGCCTCTGTTTTCATAGGGCTATTATCGGCAGAGCTCAAAGGGGACTCAACCGACTGATCCTCAGACTCAGTATCTGATCCAATCTCAATCGGTCGTTCTCTGCTGCCCGACTGAAGCTCGGGTGTCATATCGCGAGCCTCTTCCTCTGACTGGGANNCTCTTCCTCTGACTGGGAGGCTATAGGGGAGACATGTCCGTCTCCTGATAAGCTTTCTGCATCGACGTCTGCCTCTGTTTCCATAGGGCTGTCATCGGCAGAGCTCAAAGGGGGCTCGGGTGTCGTATCGTGAGCCTCTTCCTCTGACTGGGAGGCTGAAAGGTATTCCAAGGCGAGGCCAGATCCATCTACCGAGCCGGAGCCAAAGTCATCACCTTCGTCGCTCGCTGGGTCAGAATCATCAGCCTGTTCCACAACCTCAGGAACCTCGGCCTCTCTATCTCTGGCGGCAAGGATGGAGAGGCGCATCTCGTGAAGCCAGGACCTCTTGTAGTAATAAGGCAGCTTCTCAAGCGACTTCAGCTTTCCGGTGCCCTGTCTGTTTTGACGATACCGAATGTAGGATGCCTTTACGTCACCCTCGCCGTAAAGCATCCTTTCGTGATTGTCTGATTTAGCCTGTTCGATCCCTTCAATCACAGCCTCGAGATCGGCCAGCGTAAGAGAGTAGGGGCTTCCAGGCTGAAAGTTGCGGGGCCCGCGCGACTTACGGGCCGCCTTTCCCATGCACGAAATGACATTGGATAACGGGTGGGCATGAGTGTCACCCGACTCACGCCACAACCTCCGTGATTCCGCGTGCATCTTGTGGATTGTCCGAGGCAGAGGGTCCGTAGGGTCATGCTGTTCCATGGCCTCCTTCAGGAACTGGAAGGGCCCACCCACGTCTGGGATCTTCCAGACGTGACGATCATCTCTACGTGAGATGACGGCGAACTGCAGAGCAATGCCGACGTTCTCGATCCGGCTGGCGAAGACCGGATGCGTCAGAAGTTCAGTGAAAACATCACAGAACCTCTGACTCCAGAGCTTGCCAGCGCGGTGACCGGTGGCCTTGTACTCAATGTTGAAGGTCGGGCAGAACAGCCGAAGCGGCGAGCATCCATAGATCATGGCACAGGTCTTCCAGCACTTCAGCATGAATTGTTTACCTGTGCTCGCCTGAAGAGCGACGTGAAATTCCCGAGCTGGTGAGCTCCGCCAGGTGGTCATCAACTGACGCTCATCATCTCCGGTCCACCCATCGAGGCCTCGGCCTCGACGGGGGCCGAGGATGCTGTCGAGGGAATCTCTGTTCTCTTCATTCTCACTGTTTTCACCCTCACTTTCACTTCCACTTCCACTGTCTTCATCCTCACTCTCGCTTTCCTCGTCAGGCAACTGCCTCAGGCGCTTGGCAGGCCGGGCAGGCGGCGCATCCGAAGATTCATCGTCGCTGCCACCAGGGGTTCGTGATGAGAGGGTAGTCTTTCTTGGCCGACCGCGGGCACGTCCCGAGTTCCGATTTTGGGCTGGCTCGGCGGGTTTCGTCTTGGGAGGGCGACCCCTCCCACGCTTTTGGGCGGCTTGGCTCGAAGGGTTGGAGGTTTTAGGCATCTAGGCGTGCTTGTTAGTTGAGGTCGAGTCTGTGGGGACGACGGTGACTGACTGCGTTGAAAGAAAGTTGCGTTAAATTCAGGGTATGTCAAGAGGGAGAATATCACGGTAGTGTTGCTGGGAAATAATAAGGTGCGTGGTTGAAAAGTTTCCAGGGGTGCCAGATTCATGTTAAAGCTAAGAGGTACCAGCCTAGTTACCTCAGTAGTTAGGTATCATAGCTAAGAGAAAAAGGTTTAGGGAACTAAGGTACCGATTAACCAGCAGTCTCTTGATATTAGGATATCGTTGGTAAATAGCCTAAGTAAACAACCCGCTGACCTCATAAGCCTCTGTGATGCTTATGGACAAGAGCGAAGACATTGCGGTCCTCTACAATTCAGCAGTACACCACGTCAAACTTGGCTCCAACCGGATGCGATAGAAGATATGTGTTCTTAGATCAAAGTTCTCATTATGTACGCCGATGGAATTGAAGTAGACCGCTGACGACGACTTCAAATGGAAGCGGCTTGGACACGCATAAGTGGTAGAATGAGATAGGAATGAATGATAAAAGATGTTGTCCTTCTAGTGAAGGAGGGTGAGTTTATCTCATACAATCTCAAGACCCAGTCCAGCACCAACTATACCCAAGTCAAAATCACCAGCCAACACTCTTCATACATTACACATAACAAGCCCCAAAGTCCAACACTACCAGCACGCCTTGACTCATTACTCGTTGGAATTCTTCCTATCTGCCAGGAGTCATACGAGCCTCATGAAGACAAGATCTCTTGCAATAGTCAGGAATGTCTCTGTAACTGTGAGGGACGCCTTTCCCACTTCGCCTGCGGAGGAAACTGTTGAATGGAGTCAGACAAATAGACCACCCCCGTATGAATAACAGGGTTCACAATCCCATCTTCCACAGCAACCAGGTCGTCCATGGTAATTTTTTCTGCCTCGCGGTGCAGTCGGTGAGGTCGCATATGCAGTTGATGAATGATCGACACAGGAAGGGGCTGAGGCATCAGGTGCGCGAGCTTTGCACTGGACTTGTCGTTCCAGATGAAGCGCCGTTCGAAGGTGTGTGTGACAGACTGAAGGCGGGGAAATAAACCGGATTGGAGAGCATCGGCACACCTTCAGACAGACCTTCCAGCACATCTGGATATTTGAAAGGTTTGACCTCCAAGTGTTCACAAGCAATTGCTTCATCGGAATCCTCCCATTTGTCCGTCAACTCTTTCTCATCGTCCTGGGTCAGCCCTCAGTCCCTTCCCCGATAAAGGCCCAAGAAGGTTCAAATCGTTGGGACCCATGTCGGTTTCGTCTTTCTTGTATCGATCTTGTATTCAGGCTGGATGTCTGGGGATCGGGGGCGAAGTGGGATCCAGCTGACTCGTCCAGGAACGCTCAGCTATTTCTGGGCGAGGGCCTCGGTGTTGGTTTAACTTGGACATTGGAGTCAGTGTTGTTCTTTCGTGGTCGGCCACGAGGACGTTCCGGCTGGGGCTCGTTGTACTCAAGGGTTGTCTCGCGTTTGGCAGGAATTGTTCGCTTGATGGGAGATCGGACATGCTGGGTTGGTAAACCTAATATTGTTAGTATCGTTTAAAGAATTGTGAATTGGTCCGAGCATAAAGGAAATGGCCTGATGTTCCCGCACCTTTGTTATGTTATGACTGGGCGGAACGCGTTCGGTTCGTTTTGCTTGGTTGAAATGAGTTGTCTGTTGAATCATTAGGAAGAAGTGCTGTCTCCACGGTGAACCACCAGATTCTTTTTTTCAAAGAAGCGAACCCGTGCGCTTGTGCAATGACAACCATGTAAATACTGCCTGGTAGCATATTCTGTAAAGCTCGTAGACTGGGATTACAGATAACTTTCACGAGAGAAAAAGATAAGGATTCAATGTTTTATCTCATCTTATTTGCATTGTTATCACCATATCAACAGCTTGATATCCCTCATCTGTACCTAGTGACCCATTCACCGAGCAGCCCCACTATATCATTCAGCAGTGCGGCTTATCGTCTGTCGAATTGAAGCAACAATTCGGAAGAGCGGCTTCTTTGAGCTGTTACATATCTATCATTGCAATTGATTCCCCGCACTGGCTTTTTAGTAAAAACGCCTCAATGGATTCAACAGGTTGTCACGCCAGCCATCTCTTTGAAGTTGCAGTACAACTTCTGTCTCGATTTGGTTGTATGTGTCGACGGGTTGGAAGTGGATTCAAAGGCGAGTTTTCACGAGAAACTTACCAATTATTTCCATTCATTCTTTATCTCCGTTGCGACTCTCCACAGTTAAATCCCCTCATGACTTTTGCTCTGTCGCAGAAGATGAGGATTGGCCAATAGTGATGGTGTGGACTAGTTCAATGTCGACCCCATGATGCATGTAAGCTGACAGATGGTTAGGTTGAAGTCTATCTCCACCAGAGACGTCTTGGACGTAAGCTGACAGACTTGCTGTTTCTGATGTTAGGTCGACTATTACTATATCTTCGCTCCTTTACTATCTTTCCTTTAGCTGAATCAATCCAGTTTCCTCTTATTCCATGTTCTCTGCAGTGTCTAGCATTCGCCATGGTCAGCCCTGGACGAGACGTCGTGTCATTTTTGCACCTCCCCCTTGAGCTTCGCGATATCGTATACAGTCAAGCGCTCGATCTTGGCAAACACCATTTCAACCTTTTGATGTATTCAGGAACTCCTTACTCGCCAGCTGTTGCGCCCCTACTTTATGTTCACCCTACTATCGCAAGAGATTTGCAACGCCGGCTGTACGATGATGAATTTTCTTTGGTCCTGCCGATTGAAACCAAACACAACATACTCGAAAACAACAAAATTGAGACTAGTTTGAAGAGACTCACTTCCCTTATGAAGAGCCGAGCAAAGCACCTGATTGTCGAGGTATCGCCGTCATACTCAGAGTCAGGCCCATGTTCCGACAATGACGACGATGATCTTGGGGAAAGACTAATGACGGCAATCCTTCTCATCAAAGGGCAAATGCCATCACTGACTCGAGTTGACCTCAACTTTTGGTTTGGAAAATGGAACGCGTCTCTGCAAAGGTGGCGGGCACCGCTCGAAGATCTCGCTCAAGAATGGGCCTGTCTGCACCCAGGCACTCCCAACCTTCATATGAGTATCCAATTCAACATCTTTGACTACGACCAGCAAGAAATCAGCAGGTGTGCAAATTTTATTAGGCAGTGGGATCAGTTTGCGGATGACACTAAAAGAAATCATCAATCACCACTTGACTTGACATTTACTGCGATGGACCTGAAGTGGGATGACTTTATCAAAGGCAATTTCGAAGGCCGAGAATTCGACCCCAAGGGATGGGCGCATCCATATGTTAGCAGGATGAACGAGATGCAGCGATACGAGTTTCTGCATGTATACCATTACCTGACAAGGCCCTGTCGTCCATTGTACTTGGATGTTTCTGGCTGCAATGAACGAAACAGTTGATCTGGTGCTACTACTGGGAAAATATGGTTGGATAGATTCAGATCTTCAACTGTTCTGCCATTTGGCTCCGGGCCCCAGAGCAGGTGTTGACCCTTGCAGTGAATGATTTGATGTGAATGTGATCCGACAGCCAGAGAAAATGGCTTGAAGTGAATGTGAGGGCTGTTGACAAGGATATGGGGTAGACTGGAGAAGCGGCAGCGTCGATCGTTTGTAGACGGTTTCCCTGGACAAAAGTCAGCAGCAGCTCAGGCTGGCCAGCCAAGTGTCGAACATGACATACCAATTGAGTGTGCAAGTTTGTGGTGTGCAGTTTGCATGCGACCGATAAAACACATCAGTGATCATCGCATCCCGCTTTTGTTGTCGCAATCACATGACAGCATGTGGTCGTGGAGAGTGCGTAATGTTTTAGGAATCGCTGATTGTTGCACTGAAACGCATAGCTTTTGTTAACCACCACAGTGGCCCCTTCTTGTCGCGCTGCAGGTTGCTGTCTTGGACCAGTTCTCTCAAGTGGATTCAATGTCCTCTTTATAGGAGGAAATGACAAACAAATGTAGTGACAGGCTGCCATGCGACCGAACAGGGAGACAGTGATGTTGAGGGAAAGTGATGCCATGTGTGCACGCGGCCAAAAAGTCAGTCAAACTTCACCATTCACCGTCAAATTCCTCACAGGTCCCAAGTTAATTTCCTTGTAGACCGGTGGCATAGTCCGTCTACGTCTTTGTACCATTCACTGACTGCTGATCACCGAGGTTAGTCCAGCAAAGTCATGCTGACTGATTGAGTGCGGCATGAATTTGTTTCATGACTACTTGTTACGTTGCAAACAGAGGTGAAATCATATAGAATTTTTACGTTTGCTCTCGCTGTTTGAATGATGACGCACCTTACGTAGCGAGTGTATCCTTCACAAACCTTGAGACATGATTGAATGGGCGATGTTAAGCGAAAACTGCAGCATTGCAAATAGCACAAGCTTTTCATTGAGGCTTGTATTTATTGTCAGCATTGAAGTGAGTCATTTCCACAAATCCGACACAAACTGCAACACAAACGCAAGCCAGCATCAGTAGACGACATGAGCCGGGTAGGATGTGCATGAGCTACTTTTTCGTTTGCAGAAATGAAATAATTGGAGTACTTACTACCAAACTCATTCCACAGCGCAAGGATCTTGTGCAGGGAAACCACAACACACTGTCAAAACACCCAAACGTCAGCCGTAAGCGATCCTAAGGTTGAACTCATTTAGCTAAAGTTCGCTAGCATTTATTTGTTGGCAGAGATTCATAGCGAAAAACGTCGTGACGGGAATCCCTCCCTGAACCGTGAGTTCACGATTCAGAATCGAGCAAACAATCAGACAATCACCTTTGATAGGCCAGGCAAGCATTCATTTACGGTATGATGACAATGTACAGTAGATTTGGTCAATAACTCATCACGCTTCCAAAGAAACTGATTCACCTTTGTTCATTGCCTGTACAATGACATGCAAACATCCATAAGTCACTCTACAAGCACTCAATCACTTATGCAATCGATTAGTGACGCTATCAAGCCTGGTCATTCGCACCCGCATTCACATTCAATACTAGTCAGCTGAAGCACCATTCATGTATAAATACCCCTTGCCCAGTCAATACATCCACATCTACCTCTATCTCCATCCTTGTATCATCTTATACTCTTATAAGTCCTCTTTGTCTCTGACATTGGCTCCTGGCTCCGAGTGTGGGCTACCACACCGGTTGGGCTCCACGTCTGTAACCACATTAGCTGCTCGAGTTATTCTATAGGTATGTGACCCGTCTGATGGTTTTGTGGATTACTTACCGAGAACATACAGTTATATACAAGCATGACATGTTGTGCTCGGGGAACAGTACATGCCGAGCTTGCATGTGATATAGACAGAGTGCGCCCAAGGAGAGAAGATGTTGCTTTGTGTAGCGTGGCTCGCCAGAGACGACTTGTGAGTAGTCATCCCTACACTTCAACATTGTCGACTAACAAAACAAGAATGTCTGTTCTTCAGGAGCCATAGGTTCTTGCTTTCAAGCCAGGACCTTGAAGCGCCGGACGTGATGCCCACGTTCTATATACCACATGGCCGACTGGACCCTTCAACAGTTACAAGTCGTTCCCGGTCGAGAATCATGATCTCGATGACATTATAGTCGGTCAACCTAGACGAGTATCGATATCCCCGATGCCTATCACGAGGGCTTCAGTACGGGATATACGATTGCACGCTACACCAGATCGACGCCATCGTCATCGACTTCCATCTCGAGTGCATTATAAGTCGATAATATAAACTAGATTTTGGAGCAACGCCGACATCTCGATCCGCTGGCGAAGACTGGATGCGTCAAAAGCTCGGCGAAGATATCACAGAACTTCTGACCCCAGAGTTTGCCAGAGGATCCATATAATTGCAGATTGTCAACAGCCATTGGCAAATGTGTTTCCAAACATCAGTAATGCCCTTTCTCTCAAAAGACGGAGCCACATCCTGCGCGAACTTGACGACCAGCCTTTTTCTCCCGCCTCTATACCATCTTCAATGCAGATCTTCAGAGTTCTGGCCACCAACACCTCGTTGATGTAAGCCAAGTCAGATCCGTTGGGTCCAGAGCAAAGCCGACATTCCCGATCCGGCTGGCGAAGAAGGGATGTCAAAATCTCGGTGAAAATATCAAGGAACTTCTACCTCCAGAGCTTGCCAGCGCGAGGTCCGGTGGCCTTATACTCAAGGTTGAAGGTCGGGGAGAACAGCCGAAGAATAGGCAAGTTGGATGCCGACGGTAGTTTGGGTATTCTGTTTAGTTAGGGAGATATGGGAATTCCGAACTTTTAGTAGGAAAATATGCCAAAGATAAACACTTTTACTTTTCTGGAAGAAACTCTAGACTCAGTGCCCTCAAGCATGAACTGTTCCGTTCTGGTAGATCTTTCCACCATATAACTAGGTCTATCCAGGCACCTCTGGGATTGATGTCTTTGAAAAGACCACACCACAGCTTGTTCTTTCTTTAGAAAGAATATTTCTCTTGCAGATAGTTCACATTATACTTCACCTCAGTTAGAACATGTGTCATGGCGAAGGACACCATGACAACAGCTGACAGTGAGGTAATTGGACATCATCCCTTTGTGTATATCTCGATCCAAGGCAAATAACAGGCTTGGCTGGGCCTAATTGGGCGGGTTGAGATTGTATAACGATATATTAATGCAAAGCCAGCTGCATCCATGTGGTCACATTCTTTCAAACTTACGTATCATCTTGAGCATGAAAATTTCTACTTTGTCCCGCTTTCACAGGGTTCTTCTTCCACCTTTGTCAAGTCCATAAATTTAAGGAAGTTTCATATCACCTTCTGTCCAACTATGGGTCACCTAGTAGGCATGTGGGACGAACGCTTTCGTCTCCGCGATGGTCACGACGATAAACCGATTTTACAACTACCGATGCTGATGAAATCCACATCAAATGGGGCTTTACCATATACCGAACCTACTACGGGCCATCATCAGATGCATCTTGGGCGAAACTCATTCTGTGTATGAAAGAGCAAGCTTCAAAGGTGCTTAAAGATTGCGGCGACGACGAGCTGGTCGAGAAACTACAGGCCCTCTTCCATCTTGACGCAAGATCAGATGCGCAACTACTAGATGGAGCACAAAAAGAACGGTTCAGCCAGATCTATAAAGAACGAATTGGAGGTAGACCAATGGTTGCTCCCGGCAAACAGGAGATTTTCCTTATAGCAGATGAGGAGGCTCTCGTTGGCGTTGAACAGGACATATTCCAAGTCAAGTGCATCGACGCAAACTACCGACCTACATCGTCATCGCCTGATAAGAGTCGGCGGTTGAAGGGACAGTTGATTTACTGGGGATGGACGAGAATACAAGCGCGACAGTTGGTAGAGCTTTGGTGGTGTTTGTTATCGTGGCGGGCGCCAGGTGACTTTATGATGTGTGCAGAAGAGGAAAAGATCGGTGTATGGAAGGGAGAGCCGGCTTTCTAGAATTTAGTTGGAATGTCCACGAGCAACGTACCACCATAAGACCGTGGCCAAATCCTGAAATATGTGCTGAAAGGGACAAGTGGCATTCTGACGGTATTGAGTATGGATGTTTAGTTTGGTTGGAAGAAAGTTAGAGGACAATTCTGAACTGTCAGTAAGAAAGATGCCAAAGAATAAACACGTCATACTGGCTAGCAAATAGACTCTAGTCTCACCCTCAAGCATGAGTCGATCAGATAACAGTGTTGGTTGCGTCAGATTAAGCATAATGATAAGCATCATCACAAACTCGCCGAGTTAAGGTAAACTATTTTAATTCTCATGCACAATAATAACATCCGACCAAAGCATTCACAGCTCAAAAAGTGAGGTGCATGATTTCAGGTGGGTCCTCGTTTTAGTGAGTAGACCACTAATTCACAGGGCCTAAATAAACAAATGAAAATCGCCTTTATCCACTATTCCCACCTCCAATTCCATCTGACACAATCCTCCGAACAACCTCCTAAACGATACAGGCACGGCCTACTCGATCCGAAGACGTCGCCACTCGTTCCGCCTACGCGATATTGGTCATTTTCCGACAATCCCCACGCGACAAGTCCCTACCGATGACAGCACCATAGCTTGTGAGACCAAAACAGACGCCACGACCATTCAGAACCTCGTCGCATGCTACAAGCATTCAAAGACCGCCAACGAGGCCTCTCACGTCGACACCACAGCAGCTACATAGCATCACCATTCTCCAATACTGTATTTCCAGCCTCCCCCAACCTTTCTGCCAAACCCGAGTCGGATCTATCTTGGTTGGCATCAGATTTGGGTTTGTAAACTGTAGGTTTCCCTTATTCCACGACATGTTCGCATCAATGCTGTTCGTGTCAGAGCAAAGACGCAACTTTTAGTAACTTTGAGAATGATGACTGGCAATCTCTATTGTTCAGGATTTAGATATGTTTCAACTACATCAGACAAGCCTCATCGATGAACCACTCGACTTCAGCGGATACCAACATTCGAATGTCCATCACTCACATCCTGACGTCCTTACCAAAGATCCTTATCAATGGAACAATGGAAGGTCTGACCCTCCTTGAGCATGTAAAATGCGATGAAGCATTTCGGATACTGGATGGGATTGTTTACGTCCAAGTCTTTCTCGCTGGGCACTGTGGGCTCGCCATTGTTGCACTCATAGTTGTTGATGAGGGCGGCCTCGTAATCGTCCACAACCTTTCCCATTTCGGCGACTTCATCGCCGTTCAGGACTTCGTATTGTGCTTTTGTAGTTTGGAATCTGTTGCTGCTTGCTCCGAAGCATACACATCTCTGAGACACGTGTTAGTCTGGGTAGGTCTTGAGGAGATGTAATCATACCTTGTCATGCCAGATGCATCCATGTAGCTTGTTCTTGCAGACGTCCTCTGTGACTTTTTGTGTTTTACCTACAGGATCCGAGGCCTTTGTTCGACGCTATTTCCAAAGTTAGAACAGTGATGGGAAGGGGAACTTCCAACGTACCAGCTCGCACTCAGAATCGGGCTGTTGAAAAAGTCAAGTTAGCGAGGCGTTTACAAGGTGAGAGAATACATACACTACTCCACATCAAGGCAGGATATTTGCCCTCGCGTTTTTTCATCAGAGCTCTCGTCTTTGCAAATTCGATCTGATACAGGTCAGTTCATGCGACAGAAACGGTCGACAGCGACATACCCATTTCTTGTGAGTGGCTGTAATATACGTCTTCACGGCCTTGGTGATCAGGGGCTCTGACATCCACTCGCCCAGAGCAAAGCGGCTAAAAACCCAGGACTCGGCGGTGAGGTCTCCTCCTTTCATGTTATCAGGCAGCTTGCCCGAGAGGACGTTCTCGACGTAGCCGTTGGTCGAGTTGAGCACGGCAGTAAAGACCTTGCCGTAGGCGTTCTCGAGGTCGCCCTCGAGATCATCAGGACTGGCCTGAATGTTGGCAGACGCCTGGGCGATGGCGCCCGAGAAGAAGGTCAGCGTACCCGCGATGCCGGAGGATGCGGCGCCGACGCCGGCGGCCGAGGTGAGGATGCCGACCAGCATGTTGAGGATCATACCGCGGTCGTCACTGGGCGGGTCGCCATACTCTTTGACAATGTCCTTGATGCCGCTCGACAGCTGCTGGATGCTGAAGTTGATGTTGTTCATCCAGATCTTGTGGAAGGCGCTAAACATGTTGGCGATTTGTACATGGACGTAAAAGGCCATGGGCGGCGTGTACGTGGTGCAAGGCGTGGTGCCAGGTCCGGTACACGTTGTTGATCCGAGGTCCTTGCAGTCGAACGTCGAGCTACCCTGCTTGCCGCCAGCGATGACGGCTTTGAAGAATTTGTCGGTCCAGTTCTCGGCACCGTTCTTGAAGATCCACGCCGTGAACCAGCTGGCCGCACCGCTCGCGATCCACGACAGGGTCACTTCCGACTTATCCTCCTGGTCGAACTCATACTTACAAATATCGTCCTTGAGCGCTTGCGGCCAGTCACTCCCGTCGTCCCCGCTAGTGCCGGCCTGCGTGCCCTTCCGGCTCAGGTCAATAACGACATCGTCATTGTCATCGTCACTGTCGCACCCGCTCTGGCACCCATCGCCGCAGTGGCCCTCGGAGCTACCGCACCAACCTTCACGCGAGCAGCAGTCGCCGTAGTCAGTTCCCTTACAAGTAGTGCCGAGGAAACCAACACCGCATCGGCCGTTGGTCGACTTGCCATTCTTGATACACTTGCCGCTAACGCAGCCCGTGCCGCAGTGCAGCTCGGAAGATCCACATGAGCCATACTCGGAGCAGCAGTCGCCGTAGCTGGTACCTTCGCAGATGGTGCCCTTGTTCTTGGGTCCGCACGAGCCGTCTGTTGACTTCTCGGGCTCCATGTCCCCGCTGTTGCTTGCCGTGCCTGGCTCAAAGTCGACGCTCCAGGCCATCAGACCACCGAAACAATAGTTGTTGGCAAACTTGCGCTTCAGCTCAATTGTCTCCTCGTCGTCGTAGCCGATCCATTGGTCGTCAAAGACGAGCTCCTTCATGGCCGAGTCCTTGAGGAGACGAGTCTTGCCTCCGTTCTTGGCCTTGTCTTTGATCTCTAGCAGGGACATGACACCCGCGCTGTTGGTGCACTTGGCGGGGTTGCTGGGCCCGGAAAAGGGACAGCCGAGCGTGTTGCACGAGGGGTCAGTCACAGTGTATCCACGGCCATACCACGCGACACCAAAGACAATCTTGTTGAAGTCAACGCCCGCATAGGCCAGCGGAATGGTGTTGTTCATGATCTCGCGGATGTCAGCTTGGCCTCGGATAATGGGGTCCAAGGTTTTAACGTCTGCGTCCCAGAAACCGTGCAAGTCGTAGGCCATGAATCCAAAGTGGTCAACATATGGCTCCAGTCCTGCCACATCAAAGTATCGCAGGTACCAGTAGTCAGGTGCAAGGGTCAGACTGATGCCGTACTTGCTACCCCAGGCACTCTTCATGTCCTTGAGCAGGAGGACAAAGTTGGCAATGTCGGCACGACTGCCTCCACGCTTCGGCTCACCGGGATACTCCCAGTCAAGATCAATACCCTGGAAGCCGTACTTGTCCATGAAAGCAGCAGCCGACTTGATAAAGGCGGCACGGTTGCCGGCGTTGGCGCAGAGGTCGGCCCATGTTGTATGTGTCGCCTGCTTTTCATCGCTGAAGTCGTAACCGCCCACGGCCACCCACGTCTGCAGGTTCTTGCCCTTGCCCTTGAGCGCAGTAAAGTCGCGGACATTATCCTCATCCTCGGAATCCCAGAGCTTGACAGCGTAAGATTTGGGGTCGATGGTGGCAAATGCCCAGTACAAGTGCGTGTAACTGTCCGTCTTGATGTCTTTGGGGTAAACCTTGTTACACGCGCGGTTACGCATGTTGTTAGCCTGATAGTAGCCGATCATGCGCTTGTCAGCCGTGCCGGAACCCTCGCCGCATGTCTTGGGCCGAATGATGGAGCAGCTTCCGTAGCCCTGCTGGCAGAGAGACCACTTGTTAGGACCGACGCAGTGTGTCTCCGTGGTGCCACACCAGCCGCCGGAGCTGCAGCAAAGGTTGAGGCCGCATGAGATATCACCGCCTTCGGACAGTTCGCCGCACATTGCCGTGGCATCACAATTGCTCTGGCAGCCTTCATCACAGAAGCCTTTGCCATAGCCACATACACCTTTGGCCGAACAGCAACTAGTCGTAGTCAGTATTTGATCCATACACAACCATTGAAACTCACCTCTTGTCGGCACACTCGCCGTTGGGGCACAGTAGCGCACCCTCACCCGGGGGCTCATCGGCGCGTTTACCAAAGAGCTGCGCGGGGGATGCTGGAACGAGGTTTCGACTCGTCAGGCTGCTCGTCGTGTCGTTCTCGGGCGACCGCATGTCTAGCCATCGTGACAAGACATCAGGCCCGTCTACGACTGGATTCTGATGTGTAATGCTAGCAGAGGCTAGTGAGGCCAGAAGGCCACACAGGAATAAACTCTGCATTTTGCTTGACGCTGATGGAGGTAGATCAGTGTTGGTGCTTGGATGGGCATTCTTTTATATCTGGCTTCAAGCCATCTGTCGACAAGCTAGACCCGAGTCATAATGCTTCCAAAGACAACTCGGGCGAGGCCGAGCGGAGTCTCACTTTACCATCACGCAGAGGATCAGTTTCCTTGAAAGCAAGTGTGGAGTGGTTGAAGTGTAGAGATGAAAATTTACAACCCTCGACCAGCGTGGGTCTGATCATTCAAATGCACTAACAGCGGGTAGCTCTTGCCAAAGTATCCGATCCGTCGGGTGGCGCCGTGTAAGCCCTGCCCTGTATGCACCAGTCTCAACATCAGTCTTAGTTGTAACAGTAATGATTATAGTTGGGCAAATTGCTATAAATGTGACCAGTCTTACTGTTTTTGATCTACAGATATGTTTTGCCTCTTCTTTTTGTTTTTCTTTTGTATGCTTCTCTACATTAATGCCTCTGTCGATACAATGCATACCTATTAGTCGCATTATCAGGTTCGATTCATGCATAGTTCAAGCTCGGATTAAAGAGGGAATTGAAATTTTACTATTCGGAATAAATACCTCTAGGAGACTAGTTACGGATAGGACGGAGTCTACAATGTCGAGGCTGCTACACAAGGCAACAAGCACTGTAAATCCCTTGGCACTTGGCAGGGTTGCCACTCCAGGAACTATAACATTCCTCTAATTGGCATCCTACAAACCACTTTCTCGGCTATGTAAGGGCCCTACCACGTTCCTTGCATAAAAACGGCCTGGCTGTGCCGGGCTCCACGATGCCAAGCTGCCGACCCATAAAGCAGCCGTCTTGGCAGGGATTCGCGGACAACCGCTGTCTTTGATACGAAGTGCCTATAGAGGAAGTATTCGCAGATGTAAGGGTTAGCGTAGATAATGTCTCCTCGGCCTGTAGACTCGATTTCTACAGGGCAAACCTATAAGGCAATCCCTTTTGCTGTGAACACTACTCTGTGATTATTAATTATAAGCGGATATTCGAGTCATGAGATAGCAAGGGATACCTCTACTACTTTTTTTTACAGTTATATGGCCCGAGATACTGGAACTATACTATATATGGGAAACCGAAGAGGCATTTAATTTATATCTTAGATATTATAATTTAGTAATAGCGGTGTATTTTTTCCTATTTAGAGTTGACAGCGATTTAGTGCTTTGGGATAAGTTAGAGTTAACTCAACCTTTATTTACTACCTATGTTTATCTATACCTAGCAATCCACAAGTATAGTATAGACTATAACTCCTATAGGATCGTGTTAAACCTTGGTAGAATATATGACTAGTTCTGGATAAAAAGAATAAAAAGTGGCAAGAATGCCCTATGCATAGCCTAGAGGTAGCATTATTGCTTTACAAACCGCTAACCAGGGCACCATTGCCGAAGCCTCACTTACAAGGGTAAATTTTCTCTGCCACCTGTGACCATCGGTTTTTTGGTTCCACCACAGCGAGTCAGACTACTGTAAGACCACGGCCATGTATGAAATAATGCGAGGCTCGGACTTGGAACTGACGAGTCACTAAAGTCACAAGGCAGCTAGGCGTACCTGGCAAAGAAAGGGGTCAGTTATTTGTGCACTCCTCACTATTTTTTCTCCGATGGTTCCTCTTGTGCGCTAGTTCTACCAGGACCAATCTCTCTTGTTCAATGTTTGCTTTTTTTTGTGAGAGAGAGAGACTATTGGTTTCCAATCTCAGTTCAGACTCTACTATCCATCACCTCAGAAGCATGGATAAGAACTTTTCTAGGCTGCTAGTATCTGTCTCCTCCAATCCCCTCGACACCCTTCAGTGTGCACTTTACATGAATTCAGTAGTGAACAGAGGTATTCTTACTCGTTCCCCTGCAAGTCGAAGATGCCCTCCTGTTCAGACGAATGATGCTTTCGAGTTCTGATTTTTATCCGAACAGTGATCAATTCGTCGAGCAACTTTCTTTGGCATGGATACTCCACGGCGCTGCCAACTGAGAGTGAGTACTGAAATTAAATAGACTAACGAGTTTCCGTATAATGCGTATCAAACCTTATCTGTTGTAGTGGATGGTACAAATTCATTTGTATAGGCCGAGCCTTCACCTCAGAAAACAAACGCTGAGTCTTCTAACAACCAGATGCCAGCGCCTTCTTCCATCATTTACGATCTTCCTGACTCTAATCCACACTTCTTTTCACACTACCCCAAACTCCACCGTGCAAACTGTTTATTGATGACACAATCGCAGACATTTAATCCTCATGTTCCATCTTGACAACAGGCTCCGCAGTGCCACTTTGTTCGCTACCGCTATTTGGACCAGGAAAATAGTCCAGAAACTGGCCAAATTGAGTAAGCTGACGGGAGATGCTGTCGTGAACATGTCGAAATTGAAAGATGGTGGCGTCTTGATTGGCTCGTACAGCTCGTAGTCCTCTAAGTTCGGCTTCCCGTTGCTCCAGCTGCTGACGAAGGCTCGCAATGGTGTCATCTTTCTCTTGACTTATCATGTTCAACCTCGCTGAGGCTGAACAGCACAGTACTTGGCCTGTGTGGGTCTTGAGATGCTCTTCCAACCAGGTTGCATAATCTCTCGATTCTTCGCCAGGTCTGGGCTCAGCTCTGACGGCATATTCGTGGCTGTCCCAGGGCCAGGGCGGTGTTGGGTAGACGCGTCGAAAAAAGATCTCGACTACCAAATGTCAATGACGAAGCTTATAGATGAGCAGGACACATACAGGCTATTGTCCACATGAGCCGGTCAGTAAGGTAGGCCAGGTACTCTTGGGACACTTTTTTGAAGCCCATGATGTGGATCACATGGTAGACCCTGAAAATAGAAGGCTGATCTTGCCAAAAACATTCAACCTTAGCTTTATACTGTTCCGGCAATATGTATCTGAGATAGGCCTGAACTTAGGGCCTTCGAGAAGACGTCTTCCTGGGGTCCAGAATACCAGGAGGAGGGACGAAAGGGGGTGCGTTTGGGCCAGGTCTCCAGGAAAGATGGCTCATGGTGAATGTATTGTGTGATGGGGGTTATGAGTAGTTCGTGTAGAGGTAAGATGATGACAGAAAACGGAGAGTCATCCAATGCTTGAGTTATGGCTAATTCCAATTCATCTGTACTCATGCAAACGTTAGAGGTGGATCATGGGTTTGGTAGATAGGGGTTGAGTTCCATAATCTGCTGTCATTTTCCTAATGACAAAGGCTTTCACCTCTTACTACAGCCACCTTCACCACGTGCAGTTGTCCGATCCTCTGCCCTCCTTCTGTTCAGGCCAACGTCAAGCAACCTTTCCAGGCTCCATGTTATCCACTAGCACGTCACAATTGGCTTGGTCACTATTCAGGCACTTCGTCTTCTTGTGTAGTGATGCACGAACTTGTTCACTTGAATATTCACTTGTATCATCGCAGTTACTTTTCGGTAAGTAGATACTCACGCCCCATGTCAATAACTACTGTAGGATGTAATGCCGAGTGAATCAATACACGTTATCAGATACCCACAATGTTCCCGTGGTGAATGAAACAGACAACTATGTAGCCAGCCTCAACTCGGTCACAACCCTCACTTTCATCCTCAAACCCTTCATCATGGCGTACCATTTCAAGTATTTCGTATGGAAGCCCTTGGGGGATCCCGACAGTCCACCCTTTGCTGATCCCTGCTTGCTGCACCTCAACCCAAACATCGACTAGTGACGCCCTCATATAAGAAGCTATCTGATGTATATGGGCCGGGAGGGGAAGGTAGTTATTTGACTGGAAAAGGCAAGTTGCTCATAGAGATGCTGCCAAGGTTCTTCAAAGCAAAGGCATCAGCTTGGTGTCAGACGCATGGTTTGAACAGGTGGATTGTGGTTTACTTTCGGTAATCAATGTAGCCAACAGTGGTGGTGAGGATTGGATGTTATTAGGGCATCGTTTCATATTCGGGCAGTTGAACGTTACCCAAACACTTGGGTGCTAACCTTCCAAACTCACCACGGCATCATACTCTGCTCAGCCCTAAACCAAGAATCTCTCCTCTAACAATGTCAATTCACTCGAGAACTACGTCACTGCAAACGAGATGCCACCACTGCCAGTCTGCTGAGCAGTTCGGAGACGCAGATCATAAGTTAAGAAATCGTTCCTACAATCAGAGCCAACACTTCCAGGGTCTTAACGTATTGAAATCGAAAAGCTGCCCGCTGATCGAGGACACTGGAGACAAGATTGATCCTTAGCCTCGGCCGAGTGAATTCAAGTACACGCCAAATCTAGACTGCCCGTTGATAGACCCAAAAACATATCTCGCGATAACGATGGAACGGAGGGTTTGTCAAAACTCAAAGGTTCGCCAGGGGTGCATGATTGATGAATCTCTCGTCTAGACATCCTCACAGAACGACCAATGAGGCCAGAGTATATCCACATGCTATCTATGTCTATGCAACTCTATTATGAATAAACGCCTTTTTCTTCCCACCCGAGTAATACCTCACCGCTATGCTGAGTGTCTTGATGATGAGATGATTTTCAAGCACGTACGGCCCTGTAAAGTAGATGCACTCACTCCCGTGGATGCGAGACTGCAGAGTGGCCAGCTGGCCGATGTTGTTGAAGACGGCAAACACCAGGGAATGGCAGATATCCGCGTCCGAGAAGGATTCCCCGCCTGTGCCGTCTGCGTCGTAGGGTATGCTGAAAGCCTTGCAAAAGGTTGAAGCCACGGCGGTCATTTTCATACCGATGCGGTTGTAGTCCATGCCGTAGATGTCTCCGATGAGTTTGTCGACGTTTGCGTTATTTCCACGCTGTGCCAGGTCGAGCATTTCGTCAAAGGTCCTTGCTTTTGTGAGGAGGGTGAGGAGGCCACATAGCGCAGAACCACCGAATGATGAGCCAGAGACGCGTTCATAGTTTTGACCAGTTACGTGAAAGAATGAGACGCCTGAGCCAATGTTGACGAGAAGGTAGGATGTGTCGGGGAGACTTGAAGGGATGACCTTGTCGTCAGCTTCGATGTATGAGAAGCATGATCCATTTGGGGTATCTGAATTGTTAGCTTTGAAAGTGAAAGAGGGAGTGACATACCATTTTCTTGAATTTCGTCCAACATGGCGGTCATGAGGTGTCATGATGGCGAGCATCAGGAAGATTGAGATTGCGGGATAAAGGGGTCGGAGGAATGATTTTCCGCTACCCTACAGAACAATTGTTAGGACATTCTTGATGAGATTTCCAATTGTACTGGGTCAAGACAAATAGAAATATTCACACTTTTCATTATATTTATTCTCTCAATGGTGCAATCTTGACTAAATGCAGCCGTCGGACGATAGAGAAGTAAGCATGCGGGGAAGCATCACACCAACAATCATGTTTATTCACGTTACCGGCTGATAGTGACCACTGACATCTACCACATTTCAGTCAGTACACAACCGACCTCGGTCACATTTCACAGCATCAGCCACTAAAACACAGTGGAGTTTACAGCCTTACAGTCCACAGCCATCCCCACAGTGAACACAACGGCCGAGACAAATTCCCGACGGATTTTCCAGGCTTCAACGTTCCACCGCAGACGTTAAACTTTGGCAATATTTCCCTGGTGATTGGGAAGCCCATGACCTGTGACAAAAAACTCTTCCATCACGATGACATTGAGGCTTTTTAGTGCAGGGGGCTTATTCTCATCACACGTTAGCGCGAGGAAGCGGGTTAATTTAGTAAAAGTCCGGAGAGAGTTGCCGGCTAGCGTTGATTCCCCCCTTTTTTCTTCCCTCGCCCATCATTCGACACGAGATCTTTTACTAAGATGAGCCAAGGACGAGGGATGAATGGACAGGGGTGGGAACTTTTGTCGCCATCCCTGTTGGTTGACTGTTGATGCATGACGGTCAATGACAGACATGTGAATGATTTGACAAATGGTGCCAAGGACTTGGTTAAAGACTTGGTCAAAGAAGGTTGAAGTGATCAAAGGCCTGGTATAGATAGAGTCAACCAATCTCTCGGAATGATTGGAATGCGGGACGACAGTGCGGAAACTCGCGAGACAACATCTCACCTCATCTCGTATACCCATCGGCAACTTCTTCTTGTAGACAACAAGGATCCCCCTCCTCCTTTTCAGCTCTGGAGAGATCAGCTCAAGGGGTAGACAGCCTGGACACCACTTTTGTGACCACCATCATGATCCATGCGCTGTGGGGACAGCACAATACGAGATAAACACCAATAGCGTCAAACATGACTGCCCTACATGAATGTGCTAAGATTAGCAGCCAGGGGTTGTCTCACGCGATCCGTTCCTCTTTTCATCAATATCTTTCATCCACTTCCAACTTTGACCTCTGAGTTACTTCTCGACGGATTCACATTCCAGTCATTCTTTCGTTTACCGTCACCATGTTTGCTTCATTTTTACCATTCTGCTTCTCCCTCCTCTTCGTCTCCATCACTTTCACTAAATCCGTTCATTTATGGGTCCACGCAAAGAACCTTTCACCACTGTCATTTGCTTGTTTTTTGCCTTCACTTCTCGTTCAGGATATTTTTGTCGTTTGCCTCGCTCGTTTGCTATTGCAGCGTAGGAAGGGTGTCGCTTCAGCTCTGGGATGTGCATTTGCATGCATTTTTTCGTACGTCTCGTCCTGTTTCTCATTTAGCCAAGCTAACAATTCAGTTTCGTTCTTACCGGCGCTGCCTCTTCTTCACTGGGCTTCTTTTACCAGACCGGCAATGAAGTCGAATGGTCTGACGCCGCGAGCTATGTTGGACATTCGGATGGTCTCAAGATCCTACTGAGTGGTCTCAGCAACGTACTTGCTGCTGCTGCTCTCATCATTGTCACGGCCTGGATTGTCAAGTGGTACGCTTACCGTGCTGCGGGCGCATTTCTGCAATGGGTCCTCTCACCCTTTGTCGACGCCTTTACTCTGTTGAGGTCAAGATTTCGAGAGAATGGTATGTTTGCCTGTCGCTGTCGTCACTTGTCTAACAAAGTAGATTACCACTCCATCGACGACGACGACTTTGACGACTTCGATCAGGAAAAGGCCGCTGCCACACAACCCCGACGTTCATCCCTCAAGACAAACATTTCCTCCATCGCTGCCATGCTTGTCGTTTGCGTGTCGACCTTCTTCCGACCGCGTACCCCATACAACCTCATGGCCGCTACTCTCCCGTTCACCATGCTTGACGTTTTGGGCTCTGCCCCCGACGCCTGCGCCCAACAAGCCGCCCTCCGCGAGAACCACTGGCCTTTCCCTGACCTCATCGATATTCAGACATGGGATACCGCTCACGAATACTCGCATGGATGGGCGCCAGGAAGCAACAACCAGTTTGTCCGACAATACCGAGAGACGAGACCCGAATGGCTCAACGAACCCATGCCCGGCTTCTCCAAGTGGGAGACCACCGAAAAGGTCGAGGCATCCAACTGTTCCGTGTCGGACGATTCCTTCTACAACCCCGTTGACGACCCTCTCAAAATCTCCAACCTCGACCACGACGTCCTTGACGTTCTCCAGGAAGCCTTTAGCAACGACGACGTCAGGATCAAGCACGTCGCTCTCATCATGATGGAAAGCTACCGCGAGGAACTGTTCCCCATCCAGCAAGGCTCTCCCTACCACAACATCATTCTCAACTCGCACAAGAAGCATCTCGACGAGGACAAGATCAACGAGCTCCTCTCACAGATGAGTCCCGTGGCCGAACGGATCACCGGAAAGAAGGGCAACTTCCAACGAAAAGACGGCACCCTCTTTGAGTCTGCCCCCACCCCGGGATGGAACGACACAACCGCCGAGGGATACGGAGGCATCAATGTCGTCGGCGGATTCACCACCTCTTCCCTCTCATTCAAGAGCATGGCCGCAATCCACTGCGGTGTCTGGCCCATGCCTGTCGACAACTTCGAGGAAGCTGATTCCGAGAGCTACCAGGCCTGCATCCCCCAGATCATGAACCTCCTCAACCACAACAAGGACAACACGTCCTCCGACTACCTTGACCAGCAATGGCTCCCCGCGTTCTTCCAATCTATCACTGATGGATATGATCGTCAGGATAAATTCGATGACCACATTGGCTTCCAGCACATCGTCACCAAGAACAAGCTGGACGAAGCTGCCAAGGAGGAGGGCAAGGAGCTGGAGGAGATCAACTACTTTGGATACGCCGAGACCACTCTCCGAACGCATATCCAGGACTACATCAAAAAGGTCCAGGACGAGGGCAAGCGCATGTTCCTGTCCCACTTTACAAGCACAACTCACCATCCTTGGGGCACCCCTGAGGCGTATCCTCTTGTCGACTACATGGACAAGCACGGAGGCCACGACGAGTTCAACAGCTACCTCAACGCCATCCGATTCACCGATGCCTGGCTCGGAGAGTTGATGCAGATCTTCAACGACGCCGGTATCGCCAACGAGACGCTCGTCATCTTTGTCGGAGACCACGGCCAGGCCTTTAGCGAGGATTCATCCACCACCGGAACCTACGAAAACGGTCACGTCAGCAACTTCCGCGTTCCCATCACATTCAGACATCCCCAGATGCCTCGCGTTCAGTACGAGACCAACGCCACCTCCATCTCCATCCTGCCTACTCTCCTTGACCTTCTCATCAACACTGGCTCCCTCAACGACCAAGACACCAACATCATTTCCGATCTCGTGCAAGACTACGAGGGCCAGTCCCTTATCCGCCCATACAAACCCACACAAAACGGCCGACGAGCATGGAACTTTGGCGTCATCAACGGCGGCGGTAGAATGCTCTCCCTCACGTCACCAGACGCACCCTGGCGATTGGTGATGCCACTAGACGAAAAGTCAGCCTTCCGATTCACAGACCTTTCAAGTGACCCGCTTGAACTCAAGCCCAGTGAAGACTGGACAAAGGACGGTCTGACGGAATCAGTCAAGCACAAGTATGGCGAGGAGGCGGCGAAATGGGTCATCGAGGCGGAGGGAGTTGGCCGATGGTGGGCGTTGGAAAGGAAGCGATTGTGGGGTTATACGGGAAGTTCAGAATCATGAGCAGGTAGTGAATAATAGTAATGTTTGATGAATAAGTGAAAATGACGCATGATTAGTCATCATACCTACCCCTCCAACTCATCTCACCTCACTTGACATTCACAACAACATGTTTCGATCAATCGTAAAACGTCCATTTCGTTCGGTAAAGCCGCTTCAATTCGTCCGTACAATGTCAAAAATACAGGAACCCTCCATCACAAGAATCTCTGACCTTCCTCTCGATGAGGCGAGATGGATCACCCTCAAGAAAATCGAATACGTCGACCAGGTTGGTAAATCGCGAACCTGGGAGGTCGCCCAACGAAAGACGCGAGGAAAGGCCGGTGTCGATGCCGTCGCCATGGGAAACATCCTTCTCCATCCCTCCAAACCCCCCTCCACCATGATCGTCGTCCAATATCGTCCTCCGCTGGATGCCTACACTGTCGAGTGGCCCGCCGGTCTTGTTGACGCCGACGAGAAGCCAGAAGAGGCGGCTGTTCGAGAATTCAAAGAGGAGACCGGCTACGACTGCAAGGTCTTGTCTGTCAGCCCCGCTCAAGCTGCTGACCCGGGCATGACAAACGCCAACATGCAGCTTGTCATGGTGGAGGCCCAACTGAATGAGAGTGACGAGGAGCCTGAGCAGCGTCTGGAGGATGGAGAGCACATCCAGAGGGTGGTCGTGCCGTTGACCGAGTTTTATGACCGTCTTGTCGAGTACTCAAAGCAGGATCGTATGGTTGTCGCGGCCAAGCTGTTCCATTTCGCCGCTGGCATGCACTTTGCGCAGACACAAAAGTATTTCTAGACAAAGTCCTCATCGCCCAGTAATAGACCGTTCAGAATCATGCCCATGTGGGTTTTGTCAATCGTCCCACTGTCTTGTCGAATTGCCATGATGGCCTTGAGGAACTTGACTGGACTTTTTGTGAATGATGAACGATTCAGACTGCGGTCAGAGATAAAGCCGTCCGGACCGAGAGTGATGTCCATTGACCCCCAAGCCAGGCCCAGTGCGTCACAGACGTTCTTGTAGTCGTCGTATGAAGACAAGTATAACTGACCAGCGAACAAGTTGAGTTGAACAATCATCTCTTTGGAGAAGCTACGAGACGTTGGTGGTATGGTGTACAACGACAGATGGTCAAGTGGCGGTAGCTCGTAACAGATGCGCGGTGAGTAGAGATGCAAAGTGGCCAGAGATGTTGCAACCTCAGAGAGAACCGCCTCGGCTTCGTACGGACTGATTACGAGCAGGAACGGCGCATCGTTTCTGCTCAAGATCCACTGCACCGATCGCTGGAACGAATCCGACTTTCCGATTGTGTTTTGGATGGCCGTTGCAAAATCGACTGTCACCCAGACATGACTGGAAAACTCGGCCGTGTTCAGACAGGGAGCGGCGGATGTGTCGGCAAAGCAGCTGAATGCGGGTTTAAAGGCGGCCGAGCTCCTTGTAAAACCACCGGAATGGATAAACTTCAAGAGATGTGGATGAACTTTGTGCTTTGCTGCTTCTACCTGTGGTGGACGCTCAACTTGCTGTTCTTGTTCGGCTTCTGGCGATAACTCGCGCTCTTGTTCTTCCTGGAGGGACGCGGAGTGTGATTCCGTCACGCCAAAGTCGATACAGCGCTTTTCGAGAAGGCGTGCAGGCTCATCTTCGATCTCCAGAGACAAGGTGGAATCAAGTTGTCGATGCCCTGGTCGATAACGCGTTTCGAGACTATGGGCCTCTATCTCGAGAAACGACTTGGCCCATTCACTCTTGTTCTCGGATGGCCGACTCCAGACTTTTCGATGCTTGTAGAACTGGAAACCCTGGTTGAACCACAGAGGAACCGTCCGGCGTAACTCAATACATGTTTCCCGGATGGCCCAGCATAAAACATCAGCCACGGTGATCGTACCGGCGCCTTTCAGCACTGATATCTTGCCTTGGATTTCTTTGGGGATGCAGAACACAACACTCTGCCCCTGACCGAGCTTCCTCATTCGCATGCATGCTGCAAGAGTTAGCAGGTTCAGGCATCAGAGGGTGACTTACCTTGAACTAATCTGTCTTTTGTTAGATTTGCGCCCAGTGTGACTGCCGCCTGATAATTCTCAGGCAGGCGGAGATCTGTTCCACGTGTATGGGCCTCGTCTAGAAATACCAGGCACTGGTCGAGATGGCTCGCGAAAGGCGAGGATTGGAGATCATCCACGTTTCCGGTTGTGTCCAACACTTTGAGCTCGTCGTGATCATTCACAAAAACTACCGCCTGCGTATGAACGTCATTGTGGAGCTGCAACCACTTCTTTGAAAACTCCAGATTATCCAAATCAATGACTTGTGCGCCCACGTCCAGGATAACTCTAGTGTTGGATGACATTTTCGAGACCATATGTAGCAGCGATTCGCTGTCGAGTGTTGCCCGATCAGTAGTTGACAGTGCAACACTGTTTTCAGGACGGAGAAGGTATTCAAGAACCAATGCATTGGTGTGCTTCTGCTCGGGAAGATCCAGCTGTCTCATGGATAGAGGCAGCACATACCTCGAATCGTTGGTGCCGCTGAAGCCAGTTGTTGGATTCTTCTTGACCTTTCCCAAATCCCATCCCGAGGCGGAGAGTTTATAAGGAAACTCTTTTGACTCTTTCGCAAAGACCATCCTAGACAAGAAGTAATCGATCGCACCTTTCGAATAGCGGATGTGAGGGAAGATGTCCGACTCACACTGGGATCGGTCGCGAAGGTTGACACCTTTGAGTTGTCGGTAGGCCAAGGGCAGAGTGGGCGCCGTTTCCACCCAGTCTTGATAGTCCGATTCGGCGTTGTCAGCCATGACAAGCTGCTCAAAGATGGAGAACATATTTTCATCTGTGAGACCGCTGTAGTAGTAATTGAGACAAGTCAGAACAATGGCCACGTCTGGGTGGCTGAATTCGGATCGAGGTGTTGGGTTGTCCTTGGCTCTGTACGGGACGACCAGTCTCGTCTTCCTCTCCCTGTTCTCATCCAAGCCGTAGTTGACACGCCATCTCTTCTGACCGAGAGCAAATGAAAGGATGCCGCCCGCAAAAAGCCCTCTCAACAAGAGAATGCAGTTGATGGTGACAGGGTCCCAAAACACGCTGCTCTCGACTGCCTGAATCTCATCTTGTGACAGGTCTTTCTGTATCACATAGCGCTCTACGGAATTTCTCACATCTATGCTCTGCCGCGATACTGGAAACCCGAGCATACCAGTACTGCAGATTGACGCCACCGCCATTCGAAAGATGGCTTCTGAGGCGTCACTCCGCAACATTCGTATTTTTGGAAATCGCCCGTGCCGATTGTCAATGTCCAAGGATTGGTGGAAATTTGGCCACTCCTGTACCGATATCCTGGCTATCAAGCCCAGGACATGCTGTATCATCACCCAGCGATCAGGGCTGTGTTCAATAGGATTCTGCTGGCCAATGGTGTAGACTAATTCAAACTTGACGCTGAAATTCTCGTCACTCTCGTCGACCAGATCTCTGGACGAGTCTTCAAAGAAAATTTGTAGGCTGAGAAGCTTATCGGCAATTGCTTGGTCCTTGTCAATCTGGTACTCGAGACCCATCAACTGGAATGACAAGAGATGTTCGGGCTGGACAAGCATGACACCGCCTTCTCTGATACAGCGTTTCGCCAGTTGGTGAATAATGTCGACTCGGATTGTGTTCATCCCCACAGCCCTGGAGAAAGGCATCAGATAGACCGGACGATTTACTAGACCGGAAAGCTTTTCCACCAGCATCTGGTACATTTGCTTTGCCTGAGGCTTGGCCGCAATAACTCGTACAAGTTTTGAACCGTCGCCCAAGGCTACTGAAACAATAGGAATAATGACCGAAGACTTTCCTTCACCCATGTTGAGCTGCATGACAGCGTTCTTGTCATCCGGGGGGCTAATCATCTGTTGAGCGATCTGATACTGAACGTCTCGCACTAGAATTTCGCTTTCACACTCCAAGAGTAGCCACTCCGGATGAAGACAGGGGTCCCAATGTCTGTGACCTAAATTTTCCAACTCGCGAAGGAGGTCTACAGGCTTATCGGTGAGTCGTTTCAAGCGTCTGGCTTTCTGGACTGCCGTGATCGCAAGTGCATAGGTGACAATGGCTTTCCTCCACTCAGGCGAAAGGGGCGCCCATGAGGATGACCGGAGCTGCTGCAGGAGGAAAGCTTGACAGATTCTTGGCTTGGCGTATGATTTGGCCATTATTTGAGGGGCAAGGTTCTGCGATTGTGCTGCCAAGTAGAGCGTAGCACTGATGACCCCAAAAGCCATTGCCAGTCGCTTCTCGGATTGCTCGAGATAGTGTTGAATGGCTTGTTCTGAATTTCCCCGACAGTCCTGGCGACTTACGGGATAATTCTGCAGTGTTGAGAGACTGTCCCGAAGTTCTTCAAGATAGTCATGCTCGTATCTCAAATTAGCTTTAGACACCAGAAAATCCAAAACCTCATCCACCTCGGTCCCCAATGTCTCACTAGCTGTGACCTCCTGTGTCAAGTTCAACGATGGCACAGGTCCAAGACAGGGTGCTGGGTATGAAAACAGATCTCCGACAGACAAGAAGAACTGAGTGTGTTTGGTCTGTCGAGTTGCTGATGGGTGGAGAGTTTCAAAATGCAAGCTCGTCACAGGTATCTCTTTGAAGCGATCGACAAGGGAGGATAGGTATCTTTTGTACATGAGATTATCATACCACATCTTCCAGTCTGAACGAATAGAATCCATTGCTTCATTTACTTTGATGTAAGACGTGATGGAATGGCTGTTCGGTTGTGTAGGATACTCTAGCGGCCACTGTTCAGCGATGTGGTCGAGAAAGCTGCGACTTGCATCTTGCTTGTTTGAATTGAAGCTCGCTTCACTTCTATGATATGTGTCTGGAGAGTGCCGAGCTGAACGTGCTCCCTCTGGCGTGTCTTTGAAATCTTTGGTCGCGCCATGGATGTGACCTCGTACCAAGCCCTCGTCGAATTTGTAACTCTGAGCAAGATAGCAAAATGGGACAGCGGGAAGATGAGCTCTGTTTACTGCTGGTGAAAGTGCCAACATCAAGAGAGCCTGGGTTATTTGATCATCTTGGTTCGTCGCATACGATACAGTGCCCAACCATATCATGGCTTGGTACTTGTCGATCCAATGGCTATTGTTTCGGAACGATGCATGGATGTAATGCCACCGCGAGGGGAACAGCTCTTTAGGGGTTTTGAGCCACATCGTGTCGTATTCCATGTCACAGACCCCGAGGCTAATTGGCTCGGCAATTGGTAAAATCGCGTCCGTCAGGAGATTGTAGAGATGGTCGGTCAGATTGGGCAAGAAGGCATATGGTACGGAAATGTCCTGCTCGAAAACCCTAGACGCAACGTCACTCACCCGGAGGGATCTGTCCGTTTGCTGTCCCAGGTCTCTGCATATGTATGTTGTATCGCTGTCAGGGGTGAACTCCTCGGCGCCAAAACCAGACACGCATAGTCTGGAAATGCGGAGAATATCTCTCTTGACAAGACACATCTCGGAGGACGACAATGAGAGCTTTAAGTTTCCAATAGTGTTCTCGGGGAAAAGGAAGTCGAATGATGCGACGCGAGTGAGCAACTCGCTGACTATCTTGTAAAATCTCCCGTCTTGGGCAAGAATGTTGAGTTCTGGAGACCAGTTGACAGTTTGCATCACTCTGAGCTCACGAGGATAGAAGGACCGCCCGGGGCTGAGAGAGGCGATCAATTTGAGAGTACGGAGAGTTGTCGGGGTCAAGCTCATCGTGGATTGGACGGAAGCGGATTGGAGTATCTCGAGAGCCTGTTCCGTGCCTGTGCGGCAAGTGAATGGATCCGGACGGTAGTAGGATGTGATGGCGTGCAGATACGCAAGCAGGAGTTGGCTTTCTGCTTTTCCGGACCCTTTCAATCGAGACAGGAGTGTGTCAATAGCGTACCGCTGCACACCGCGCGAGGTTCCGTACGCTACAGAAGCGGAGACATGGCTTAGGCCGCTCTGGTGCACGACATTGCCTTCAGGAATGATGATGGCCCGATGATGGGTGAGAGTATCGATGAGAATCAGCTTACTCTCGAAACCAATCAGAGTCTCGATCGACTGATCCGGGTCGACCTTCATCCCTCGGAACTGCTTGGAGAAGAGTGCACACTGGCCTTGTTCAATGGAGAAAGCGAGTCGAAGTCGTGGTAGCTCGATTGATAATGTTGTACCGTGCAGTATCATGTGAGTATCAAGAGGTGCTTCGAGAGGAGACAGGATCTCGGAAACACAAGTGGAATACTTCCCACACGGGCTGAGTAGGGACTTTTCGCCTCGTTCGAGGGTCCAGGAGAGTGATTCGGTCAGGCACCAGTTATCCTGACGATCATCCCAAGGATTGTCTTGTGGACGAAATTCGACAGTCCTAGAGTCATGGTGATACCAGTGTACAAACTCAGTGGCGAAAGAATTCGGAATAGAGCCAGAGAAAACACGACGCGGGATGAGGTCAAGAACGGAACCGTCTTTGTGAAGCTGGATCAACAGATCACTCCCCATCATGCCAAAGTGTAGGGTGTACCCCTCGAAAGCCGCTGTGCCCGAGAATTGCATTCCAGGCACTTCGCTAGGCATCACGTCCAGGACGGAAGAACCGAAAATTCTGCGGTAGTCTTGATGTTCCTCATACTCTGTCGGCAGATTGGCCAATGGCTTCCCATCGACGAGCAGCTTTCCAGTGAGAATATCAAGATGCACCCTCAACTGAGCGGAAGATGTTTCAAGCCAATGACAAGTTGCTGGCACAAGTCGCCAACGGTTGGGCATGAAAGCGGGCCAGCACTTTTTCAGAGCAATGTTGAGGAACTCGTCTTTGCCTTGTTGGACGAGCTTCAATATTGTGGGTCGTACTCGGTGCAGTGTGTGCATCCATCGTTCGTGCAATGTAGATGAAAGTGACCAGTCTCCTGTCAACAGGTTAGACTTGTTAAACACGATGGTAGAAACCTCGATGAGGACGGAAGAGTTATCCTGGTCTGATAAAATCGTGTGAATGAAGTCATCCTCAACGTTGAAAGACTCGAGACAGACGAGTGCAATGTCAAGAATCGTCCGTTGGAATTCACTTCTCTGCTTTACGTTTGCAGTATCGCGTAGTCTCTGCCGCACTCTCATCAACCATTGATATGATACTTTCCGGCAGCTATCGATGAGATTGAGGAATCGTTGGTGCAGCTGTAGTGGAACGAGCGAGAGAGCTCGTGCGGCTAGGAAGGTGAAACACCACAAAGACGTGTGCGACTCCCAGTTTTCTTCAATGTGCATCACGTGCTGTTCCAGCTGGTGAGCCAGCTCCTTCCCAAGTGTTCCATCTGCGAGCCGGGAGTGGGCTGTTCTTTCCACGCAGCCATCATGGGGGCCCGCTTGATGGCTTAGCTGCAGGAGAAATATGGTTGTCTCTGTCTTGTTGAAGTCGATCACTGGCATCGCAAGCTGGACCAGGACATTCATCCACTGAATTTTGTAGCCTGTCAACAGACTCATTAAAGCCTTGAACTCGCCGAGTGTCATGTGCTCTGGACACAAGGCCTGTTTCGCGACGGCTTCATTGGGAGTCGGACAGCTCTCGAATGTTCTCTGCAGGAACATGTTCATGTCTCTGGATCTGGTAGGCAGTTGAATTGTGCAAGCGTCAGAGACTTTGGTTGTTGTAGTCAAGGGACTGAGAAATCGTGACTGATGTCCATCGAAATACTGATAGTAGAGTCCGTTATCGAGGCAGATGTCCTTGATACTACTGTGGCCGACACGCCTGCCCTTTCGATGAGTGACTTCGTGGGGCTTAGTCTCGGATAATAGATGTACACGGAGCCCAGTTCCCTTGAAATAATCTCGTAGGCCTGTGTACTCGCGCAGTGGGTAGGAAAATTCGGGTTCTTTGTTGGATGAGCTCTCAGATTTGAGGATGTCAAAGGTGAAATACAATGTGATGTCTCGCCAAGCTCCGAACACCTCAGGAACCGCCAGTTCAAAGACTGTAGACATGGCTTCGTGGTAACGTTTGGAAATTGGCCATTCGTGCACATAGATGTCTAGTTTCTGGGCTTTCCTTAGATAACCGCAGTGCGCGCAATGAGGTGAATGAACCAAGACTGTTGCATTCCCCCGATACTCGGCAACATTCTCGCAAGATGATCTTTGGTAAAGTCCCATCAACTCAGAGTGCCGCTTCTTCAGCTTCTCAAACTCCTCCACCTTTTTCTTCCGGACTTCCGAGGCGTCTTTGGTTATCCGCTTCCATAGTTCTATGTGGAAGGTTGATGTCTTGGCGTACCGGACCGCAAAATCATCTTTCTTGCCATAGGTACAGAACAGTTGGCGGTAGCCTTTGTCGGCTTGTCCACGTTGCTTGAGATATTCCTCTGCCGCATGGAGTCTGGTCATGTCTCTTTTGCGCCCGAGCAGAAGGGCTTCAAAGACTTGCGCTGGTATCTCGGGGTTGTACTCGTTCAATAGGGGGATCGATTTGCAAGTGATTTTGTCGATTGCGATCCAAATCTCGAGTGTCGTGAGAATCATTCTCGACCAGGATTCTGGCATATCTCGATAGGCCGAGTTTGCTTGGGTACTGTATTTTTTCATCAATGAACATAGTTGCTGGCATGAGGATTCGTCGCTGTGAGACTTGATCCATGTGTCAAGATTACAATCCACCCACAACTCAATCACGGCGAGATGCAGAGTGGTGTCGCCATAACTCGTGTCTGGCAACTGCTGAGGCCCGAAGAAGTGTATGGTAGTGACTGGGCGAAATGGCGTCGCCTGTGCTCTCTTTCCGCGTTGACTGAAAGACGCGATGAATTCGTCCAGCGCAGGTAACGACAATTCACGGTCCTTGGCCATGTCAATCCTGGCCAGGGAGTCCAGGTCAAGGCGTCTCTCATTCTCGTGTTGGATGTTCCTCCATCTGTCAGAAACAACATCTGATGATACCGAAACGATCTTGTCGATGGTCTCCAGCCATCGGCCCTGATTCTTTGGCAGCTTGTGAAGGCGCCCAACAATTTTCATCGTCATGGTATGAAGCATTTCGCTTGGTGCGTTGGCCTCGCACGCCAGCTCAAGACATCGGGCCAGCAGATATACCATGAAGGGCTTGTAGCCACTGGTTGCATCAAAGTCAGAGTGCATCGCCAGTTGAAGCGAAACACGAACAAGTAACCACAAAGGAGATCTCCTCCATGGCGATCTGGCACAGTCCCACATAACTTCCTCTCGAGTATGCTTTCGTACACCTTTCACAGTCACCGGCTGACCTACTGCTCGAAGGAAGCCTGCCAAGAGCTCGGAGACAATTCTTGGATGGGTTGTATCGCGGTCTTCTTCGTGCATCTGATCAGCTTTTTGGACTGTCGGTATAGTTCCCTTAGCAACTTGACAACACATTTTGGTAAGTGTTTTGGCTAAAACGCTTTGGAAAGCTTTCTCTCGAAAGGTCTCGACCGGGACGGCAACGGCGGTTGCGGGAAACTCTCGAATAAGACGGCCGGTCGATCGGAAAACGGAGGAATTGTCGGGGGACAGTTCGAAAAATGAGACGTTGACATGGTTCTCTACTCTTTGCATCAGAACTGCGGCGTTCTGTGCCTTGACATGGAATGGAACGATTGATACTAGAAGGTTAGCTGGTTGTCTGGCCTCGGAAGTGACCTTACCGAGGGAACAGGCCTGCTGAATGGCGGTCAGGACGCCAGCTTCGTGGAGTTCCCCCTGCTCATTTCTGGCGATCTTGAAATTTTCCATCATAGTGAGCCCATCGCGGGCGGAGGTGCCATAGAGCTCACCCTCTTCAAGAAACTTGTTGAGGGAGTTAACGACAAAGTCAATGAGACAGCTGTTGGCCTCGGGATCTTCATTGTCGCTCGATGGGAGTTGACGAGGAAGAAAGAGATGATGGAAAAGGAATTCAAGGTGCTTCTGATGAACTGGTGTGGTGGACATTGTGATGCTGGTGTGGTGAAACTTATGGAGTAGTAGGGATTCCAGGTAAACAGGATGCGGTGATTCTAGATATTTATGTATCGAAGAAACTATATTGGGTGGTCAAACATTAATACAGTTCCATGGAGGTTTTGACTTACCTCAAGGCGTATGATGTTGGGTGTGGTAAGTGTGCATTTTGGTGCCGTTGATGCCTGGATATGGCAGCAGTGCTTAGAGGTGGGCCTCCAGCAGCAAGAGCTGACCTTTGGTTTCAAATTCAAGAGTTTTTGATTGCTGTTCGCTGTGGCGTGTGTGTATTTTGCCTTGCAGCATGCACGTTTGTTGTTTTGGAAATAACAAGTCAGCAAATTTAACAATGATTCATCAACAACTCCGTGAACGAGAAAGCCTCCACAATACAAACGGACAACCACTTCAACCATTCTAATTTTAAGAAGAATCCGACACGTCAGACAGAAACATGCATTCACTAGACGTACAAAATTGGTCATACATCAACTAGGCTAGGCAGGAGTGGTAAAGGTTTAAGCAGGAGATCTTAAGGGAATGTGTTGTTGAATTAGGCGTATAAATATATCGCTGGTCGTGGTTGATTAGCATCTAATAATCTCCTCCTGTTGAACCATAAAGATGTACTCCTCTCTCGAGCACTTCAATCTCGTCACCAACACTAACATATAATCCACCATTCTCCTCGGCCTCTCTCAGACTCCGATCCTCCGGCACACAATGCATACCGATATAACCAAGAGCTTTTGGATTTCCATCCTCCACAGTGCGGTGTTTGATTAATGTGGTGCTTGGTTGTGGCTTTCCTCTGCCTGTATCCGAAGGCTTAGCCGTATTGAAGACGCCCTTGGTTGGGTCAACGTTAGGCATAGTGCATCGAGATGTTCTGCAAACGACGGATAACCAAGGTGCTATTTTGGACTGCTTTGGAATGATGCGATACCGTTTCCATGTTTCTTCGTCAAAGGGTATG
Organism: Fusarium penzigii; assembly: GCA_013623535.1. Taxonomy (NCBI): domain Eukaryota; kingdom Fungi; phylum Ascomycota; class Sordariomycetes; order Hypocreales; family Nectriaceae; genus Fusarium; species Fusarium penzigii. The sequence goes on from JABFFC010000061.1 coordinate 33,925, forward strand.
GCGCCTGTGATCCAGATGTTTGCACGGAAGCGAAGGGCATTCAGCGGTTGATTTTCTGGAGGGAGAAGTCTCGATACGGAGTGAACTGACGATAAGCTGTTGATGTTGATGGGTTGTTGATCTGTATAGCCATGAACAGCAGGTGTGCCGATGTGTTGTAGAGGTGCAAGATTTTTATCCGTACGAACAAGCGTTTTCGGGGTGCATCTGATGAGATCGAGGTTTTGGTCGGCGGGGATTTTCAGGAATTTCTTGAGCTTTGGTAACGCTGATGCAACTGTAGGAAATCTACCCATGGAGAGACCTCTGGCTTGGCGGGCGTGAATGGCAAAAGGCTTTAGTTCAAGGCCATACTTGTTGATTATGTCGGACGATGGTTCAAGCGGCACTGTGAACGATACCATGGGCTTCAACCATGCTAGCCAAGTCACATCTGGATCCGGAAACTTGACAACCATATACCCGCCAGAGTTGGCGTCTTGCCATATTTCGGGCTTAATCTGTGACATGAGGGGTTTCGTGCGCTGACTTAAAAATCTCCATGTTGGTTCTTCACCTGGACGGATGATTTCCGATGCAATTGCAAAGCACCTGTCGTATTGAAACCCAGTCTTTGTGAGCAAGGCACGGTCCAATTCGATGGGAGCGCATGATTTGATGGGGTGGATGAAGAGTGCTTTGATGCGGATTGTATTTGAGCTAGGCTGGGCATATCGGGCGTTGTATTGATCAGTCATGTTACTAGAAGTGATTCTGACATTGTTTCGGTGAATGTTGCGATATCGGGCCCAAATCACCAAAGCCAAGGTGAGGGGGAAAACCGTTAAGATGGTGGTGCTGTAATCCGCAGCCGCAAAGATTTGGGGAAACCACAAAGGCAAGCTCATGGTTCCAGTATGTGAGTCAATTAATCAAGGAAATAGATGCAGGACAGAAGAGATCAAGAGTCTTACGTTTGAATGGTTTTTTGGTCAAAATGGATGACTCTGCTTGATGACATAAGCCATGATTGGTAATACAATGAAGTTAGCCTGTCGGTGGCAGTTAAACACAATTACTTTGACGCTCATTCTGCTATAGGAGGAAAAGAAGAAAGAAAAGAGAGAGGCAAAAAAGAAGTCGACGTGGGCCTGATTCGAACAGACGCCTCCGAAGAGAATAGATTTCTAGTCTATCGCATTAGACCACTCTGCCACCACGCCTGTACATAAAATTTATATGCAGCTTCAACTACCCAAGTTTCTTAGATCGTGGTTGTGGCATGACTAGACCCTGTTCTACACATGCAAATGGTGATCTTCCACGTCACGCCCAAAGTTCTTATAGCTGAACCAAGACAACACCAGATGACTGGGATTGGGAACTCGAATAAACACGCGATAATACTGCCAAGTGTTCCATTTCGTACTAGCAAGCCGGCGATTGCCGTATATGGATCTTACTGGTGTTGGCTGCAACTCTTATCCCTGTCTCAAGGCTGAATTGAAAGACTATCCATGTCTTCATGCGGCACACAATTAGCAGGGGCTAAATATTAAGCTTACTTGGAAGTATAATAGGCTGCCTTACCGCCATTATTCTTCTCTGGCTACACATTGTACACCATGATTTTCTCTTTTTTCATCGCTTGCTTCTTTGTCAAACTGTGTTTGGCGCAGAATAACTCCTCCCTGAGAAAATGCTCTTCACTCCTCGCCGACATCGAAGAGGGAGAGTGGGATTGGAATTCAACAAGTACCCTTGAATTTGATGTTAGTGGGCACGACAAGCCATGGCATCTATCAGCTGGATTCACCGACCTTCGAGAGTCTGAGAAAAAATACAAGGACGCTTCGCAAGAACAAGTGGTCAGTATCTTTATCAGTGTGCCAGACTCCCTCGTGGGAAGTGAAGAGGGAAACAATACACATGTCTGTGTGTATGTTTCAAAAGCACACAACGCCACATCCGATGGCTCAGGGTCTGCGGAGGAGTCGTGCAAGGGCATCTGGGATGATGAGTGTATTGAGGAGTGGTCAGAGACACCCCTTCCAGACTTGGAGACCAACTTCTGCCCCCCCATGCCGAACCCACGGGGTAAATGCGGTCAGAAGTTTGCTGTTATGAACAGTACGTAACTCGGCAAATATCATACTCACAAACTGACTGTCTAGCCTTTCCATTCAATTTTTCCGACAGTGGCTGTGCCATGCGCAACAGCAGAATCGCTGATCTTCCGGACAACTACACCTCTTTCAATAAGATTCCGATGGTCCTTGAAGACACGGACAGTAGCCCTGATGCGTTTGATCAGTATGATCTCCGTGTTCTTCAACCCCAGTCTGTGCTTATAACTGTTGGATACAAAGGCGGAGGCCAGGCTCAGACTTTATGCTTGGCACCAGACAATGTTGTATCGGGTAGTCGAGAGCCTGAGGCTGAATTTCCACCGTCCGGGGCCATGTCTTTGAGAATGAGCTATGGTGTGGCGGTGTTGGCAGTTGGGATATCTTGGATAATTATCTTCTAGTTGACACGAAGCATATTTATGAGTTATTGCGAAGAGTTACCCTGATCAGCAACGTAATAAGCATATGTTCTTTGATAAGAAATATTTCTATCCTACAGGTTTTAGTATTCACATACCCGGATGTATATAACATTATGTACTAAAGTATAGTTAGACATCTAAAGTATAATAGATCATAGATAAAGTATGTCTTCAAAGATTATTATTTAAAAGGTCAAAATGAAAGCAAGGGAGACAACTCCAAGCGCAATCCATCCATCGATGCCCAGGCGAAGGCCTCTTCCCTCCACTACCACGGTCGGAGTGGTGAGAGGTCTTGCTGCATCTGAAAGCGTCGTGATACTCCTGGTCGCTGCTGGCGCTTGATTCCCTGATTGGCCAGTGCTCTCGGCGTCACTGGAATCATTCTGCTCTCCTTTTCCAGTCGCGCGGCCACCTGAATCAGCAGTACTGGTTGACGCCTCCCCAACCTGTGTGGAAGCCACAGGGGCGTCGACATTCGAGGTGGCTGAAGATTTAACTTGTCCCTTTACGCTGTCTTCAGCAACCGAAAGAGACTGTTTGGGGCCAGGAATAGTGACGGAGGATCCCTGGTATTGAATCTGAGAGGCAGAATACAGCGCATCGCCAGTAATAAAAACATCCGGGGTTGGGTGATATGTGACTTGGACAGGCTGTGTATAGGTGATCGTGACTGGATGTTCCGCGCACTTCTTACAGACTGAGGTGACAGTCGTGGCGCTTTCGACGTCACCAGTCACGCATGGGACAGTGTATGTCACTGTCACCGGCGCTGACCAATTGGGATCGGAGCAGACAGACGTAATCACCGTCACAGCATGCGTCTCAGTGACGACACCAGGCTTGGGTGAGGTTGTATCAGAATGGAGAGAGGTGTGGTCTGGCTGTGTGGCCTGGGAGCTCTCGAGACTTGATACAGAGCTACTAGCATTGGGAATAGACACAATAGTAGTGGTATAAGCGTTCGTTGGTTCGGGGGTGGAAACGTCAGATCGGGAGGTCTCACGAGTTGACACAGGGTTAGTAGCGCCAGAGTCTGATTCCGTAGTCGTGGGATAAGCGTGCGTTGGCTCGGAGACGGAGATGGAAATAAGGGTTGCAGAACTCAGACTCGACACAGAATCGGTATAATCTGTGGCGGACGTGGCAATCGTCTCACTGTCAGGACTATCAGTAGAAGAGCCACTGGTCAGCGTCAAGCTGATGTCCGAGGATGCATCAGTGGTGGTCGGCAAACTAGAACTCTCGGAAGCTGTCTCAGACCATGTCGAAAAAGTAGTGTTTGCAGCTTGAGTCGACGTCTCAGAAGTTGCAAGGCTAGTAGCCGTCTCTGTCGACATGTGTGTGGTCATGTTTCGGATTGGGGTTATAGCCGTAAGTGAGACGCTCTCCGTGGTGCTCACAACAGGCTCCGGCCTGTCGACCTCACCCGAGAAGAAGTTGTCTGGCCTGCTTCTTGCATAAAGGGCATACTGCAGAGTGCGAACGCTGAAACCGACCGTGGTCCCGTTGGTGAGTTCTATCGCCAGGCTGTAAGACATGTCGATCGTCCAGGAATCCTTGAAGCCGAGCATGTTGGCGACCCTGAAGGCCAAGACTTCATCCTCGGCGACTTTGCCTGTGTACTTTGCCTGGAATGTCTTGACTTGGCAGCGCTGAACTGCCTCTGTTGTTATGTCCCGAGACTTGGTGATCTTGTTCTCGTGGTCAAACTCTGTGCCGATGACAACAGACGTTCCGTCGCAGAGGAATCCATCATCTGTCGCGGCCTGGCTGGCGACTAGGGTGACCGAGATCCATGGTCCCAGCTGACCGGGGACCTCGATATCGAACTCATAGATAAGCCTGTCATCGATGGTCTTCTCCAGCTGGTGCTCATAGACCTTGGTCCTGTCGATGGCACTGTAGTAAATAGGGGGATAGAACTTCTCGCCTACAGTCGCAATCTCAACAAAGTATGTCCCCGCGTGGAGGTCTGCCTGGAGCTCTTCGCTGAACCGGCAATACAGATAAAAGTCGCCAACGATATCTTTATGCCACTCGGCCCAGTCATTCAAGATGATCGAGTAAACGGAAGTGTCCTCGTCAAAGCTGGCGGTTCCCACAAGATTTGACGCTTGATCCATCACGTACTCCTTCTCAGCGACGTTGACAATCTCAGCTGGGAGGGCGAAGCTGACGACTGTGCCAGCAGGGACACGGTTGGGTACTCTGATCTGGACGTGGAGCTCCATCCAGTCACCGGGGGTATTCATGGTGCGAGACTGAGTGCCCTGGTGGGCGAGGGAGATGTCGACAAAGGCATCTGCCAATCCAGTCGGGCTGGCCTTTGCCCTGAGAGTTGTAGTGATCCCGGGCACTGAAGCGGTAGTCTCTGTCCCGATGTCAGACGTCGTGGTGCTGGGGGCAGTCGTTTCCGACAAGCTGGCGATAGTAGAGGTTGAAAGATCCTCTGTCGTCGCGGTTGTGCTGGTCTGCCCGGGAATTGGATCATCGCCATGCTGAATGCTAAACGTATCCGAGAGAAAGAGCTGCCAGTCCTTCGCGTTGCTGGGATCTCCAAACATTCGAAGAGCCCTGCTGAGAATCTTGTACTTCCCTGATGGAATCGCCGTCCCGTTGGAGAAGCTCTGGAACCTCGTGAAGCCGACGTTGCTGAAGCGCACAGGGAACGTGATGGGGAAGTCAGCAGAGTTTCCAAGCGCATCTGGCTGGCTCTTCAGCGATCCGGACCATGCCTTTGACGATGCGCCAGCGACAAGGGGATATTCAAAGTCGTCGACGGCCCAGTCTTCGCCAACGAGGTCGAGGGAGAACTCGTACGTGCCGTAGCGCAGGGCGTAGTAAATCTCGGGCGAATCAAATTCAGCAGGCTTGTAAGGCAAGTCCTTCCAGTTGATGGGGTAGAGGTAGCCGTCTCCTGAGTCATAGCGGAAGGGCAAGGGGGCGCCCTCGAGGGGCGTCCAGCTGTATGTTGACGCTTCGACACCCATGTATGGCACGGTGATAAACTCGTCGTTGGATCCCTGGAAGACGATCTTACCGCTCCATAGAGCACCGCTGTCGGGCTCAACATCCGGGGGGTTGATCGTGACTTGGATGTCACGTGTTGCGCCCGCTGCGATAGTAATACTCTCGGGTGCCTCGATGGACCCTTGGCCTTTCAGCAGAGGAGGGTAATAGACCATGGGATACCAGTACTCATCTCTAGACTGCACCGTAGCGGCCGTCACATGAGACACCTTGTAGGTGACCGCTTCTGAGCCGGTATTCCGCAGGGTGATGGTATGTGTCTTGACCCGATTGTCCGTGTCGTTCAGTGAGATGAGCGGTTCCGATACAAGAACAGTTTCATAGTCCATCAGCTTGACCGCGTCGACAAGTCCAGCACCCTGCTGCGCCAGAGACGCAATTCCACTGATAACTTCCCCTGCCGCCGCATTATAGGATGGGAGAAGAGCAGCAGTGGAGGCAATCCTGCGGAAGAACTCCTCCGCATCCTTCTTCCGGCTGCTAAAGAACAGTGCCGCAACACCAGCCATATAAGGCGTCGAAAATGATGTCCCCGAAGCGATAGCGTAGTCATTATCCGGAAACGCTCCGTAGACAGCTCCTCCAGGCGCCGCGATACTCGGGGAAAAGTCGTTCTCAAATGTCAAACCCCAGGAAGAGAAGGCAGAGACCTGTCCTGCGCTAGGATAGTCCTGCTCCGAAACCTCAGCGTCTGCATCGGCCTCAACTTGAAGAGTCAGATTATGACCCGACGCAACCTGCTTCTTGACCCATTCCCCGACAGAAGCATCCGTGATGGCATAGAGATGTATCTCAGGCCTGACTGTGACGTCCGAGTCATAGAATACGCCCTGGTTATACGAGTCAAAGATGAGGTGATAGCCAAAGCCCATGCTGGATAGAAAGTTGTACGACTTTGATGAGAAGCAGATGCCTCTCTTGATCACAACGGCTTCATCTTCGTTGCCGTACAGAGTGGGATCGCAGGAATCGCCCTCGTCGAACTGAAGCGGTACGCTCGTCGACTCGTTGAGCTTCTGCCCGTCGGGAGTCACATACCTCAGCTCGAGGGTCTCGTCGGATGAAGCCGAAATGGTGGCAGGCCATCCGAGCACCTTCTTCGAGTTGACAGATGCAACAGAGATGACGCCTCGTCCGGAAGCAGGGGAGCTGGCGTAGAAGACTCCTTGTTCTCCAGAGTTGCCGGCCGCAATGAGCACCAGCCTCCTCTCAGCAATCTCGCTCGCAACGCGAGACATGACCGAGCCGGAATATCCACTATCCACCCCGAGAGACAGCGAGACAATGTCGCAGTCATCAGCGTCTGCGGCGAGCAGTCCCTTGAGAACAATGTCGTTTGGCGTGCTCCCATCACAGCCAAAGACCTTGTACATGTACACCTCTGCCTCGGGTGCGACACCGACAAAGTCCTTGCTCTGACCGACGATGACGGACGAGACAAAGGTGCCGTGGCCGTTGCAGTCTTCGATATCGGTACTGTCGTCGAGCATGTTCTTGCCGCCGGCGATTCTGCCAGACAGGGTAGGATGAGATGCATCTGCACCGCTGTCGACGACACAAATACGCTGGCCTTTGCCCTTGAGCCCTCGTTTGTGAAGCTCATCGACTCGAGTGACGGCATGGGGATTCCATTTCGGGCTGGCATTGTTGGTGTCAAATTCGACATCGAGTGTGATGGCGTAGACGGGCCAGGCGTCTACAACACCTGGAACATCCTTCAGCTGGCCGATGGTCATGTTTCCATCGTTGGTGATCTCGACAGAAACTGCCTGGAAACCGCCGGAAGCCGAGGTCAAGTCCTCTGCCACACTTGCATCGTAGCCAAGAGATTCGATCTCGCCGATGAGAGCGGAGCCCCTCGGACCAATGTCTCTTGTTTCGAGGGAGGTGCCAGGCTCGAGCTCGACAATGTATTTTCCAGGGATGACTGCCGGGCCAGGTGCTTCGATGGGCTTTCGCGAGGCTTTAATGCTATCGGCATCCCAGGCAAGGGTCCCAGACAGGCTGACAAGAGTCGCCAAGGCGGCTCCCCTCACCCAAAGTGAAACCATTCCGTCAGCTCAAGAGTGGTCGGTTTGAGCACTAGTTCAGAACAGTGAGAAGGGGTAGGAGAGCGAACGAGCAGGAGGATACTATACCAAACTGTCGACTTGTACGGCATTGAGCGGCCTTTATGAACCCCGGAACCTCTGGAGTCCTACAAGAAAGTGCTCAACCTCGTGTTATCACGGCCGACTTCGGAATTCCACCAGGTCTCGTTTCCGCTTCATTTATAACAACAGCTGATTTGGACATTGCCAAGAAACCTTTTTTCCAGTCACCTGCCCCTTGTGTTTGCAGTCACGGACATGACTAGCTGTACCTGGCTGCAGCCAGTCGTTGTTCGATGGGGCATCCAGGTACTGGTCCCAAAGGTATACCGGATTGGTGGAATCATTGCCTTTGAGGCTATTGATTGCCGGCTCGACAGGGGGCTCAGGAACGACTGCGCGAGCCGAGTTGTACTAGGAAGGGGCCAGTCTGTGGACCACGGTTGGTGATAGGCCAGATATCTAGATCCTGGACACATCTAATCTTATCTGATCATCTGATAACGGCCTTGGTCTATACGGGGCCGATATGGCCGAGCACCGACAACGGGACTTAGGGAGTACTCTGTGGGCATGGCGCGAGTACTTTTGAGCCTCTAACTCGGCCCCTTGTGGAAATAGTCAGAAAGTCGGGACAGGCCGAAGATGTTCTCTTGTGTTAATTCACGCTTTGTTGCCTGAGGGCCTAAGACCAATGACACTATGGACCGAGGCTTTGCCGACGTACTAACGATTCTTCGCCGAGAATGACTAATCATGTCGATGTCATTTAGAGTCACATGACCGGGGCACGCATGTCAATTGAACATTTCCTTGTCAGCTCGATTAACCAATCAATTGAAAGGCACGTTGAATCAATGGAATTCCACCGGATGGACTCTTGACTGCTTGAGCAGTTGGAATGTTTAAGGGTGTCAACTTCTAGGTGTCCATACACGAAAATACGCATTATTAATTGTTAAGACAGGCCCTCCTCTAGGTAAACAGAAACAACAATTGCATGGCTTGTCTTCCGGACCCTGTCTCTTGACCTCACGATATAAGTTGAATATCCTCACAAACCACCACATACGACCATACCCACNNCCCGCTGTTGTATGTTTTTGGTTTTTGCCTTTTTTTTTTTTTTTTGCTTGTACGCTAGACAAACTCAACGGACGAAATCTATAATACACTAAATTGATCCATCACTTTTGTTCCAATCCTTCGATCTGTCCTCTCGTCTTTCCACCTTGACTGAAACGTCCCTCCTCACCTGGACTCCCATAGCCGGGTTTCTATCAAGAATATATTCCTGACTAGACCCATCTCCCAAGTTCGGAGTACGAACAGCTTTGCCAAATGTGCCAGTCTCGAATGTCTCCATCTTGATATGACTGGATGTCTTTCCGCGACTGTCGGGGTAACTGTTGGACTCGCTGTGACTGATGAATGGAAGGTATTTTAGGAGTGGACGTAATGCTGGGGCTGAACCAGCGAAGATGCCAATGGCTAGCTCGACAACGGTCCAGATGGCAATTTTTGCCGAGTGTTTGAGAAAGTTTTGGCTGTCGAGAAGGGCAAGGAGATAGCGGAGGCGGACGATGGTTGCACAGGAGGCACTAAAAGGTTAGCGATGTTGCGTGATGGGTCAGTATACTTACAATGCGGCAAAGCTCAGAATGATGGCAACAGAGACCTTGACAGATCGTCTCATCTGGATCTTCCAGAGAACAAAACCAGGAAGAATGGCGAGTGCAAAGTCTGTGAGAATACTGCAGGCCGAGATGAAGTAGGCGGCAGTGGTGTTGACCAGTGGATTGCACGTTCCAGTAGAAGAATCCCAAAATGCTGATGGTGGGCTGCAAGAAGCCACAATTCCAGCCATGCTTCCAATGCCAGAAATAACAGTGATGGCCATGATGGCAAAGAGAGAAAATCGATAAATGTTGATGGTGCCGCAGATTCGAAGGAGGGCGACACAAATGCTGACTTTGACGGGGATTGTCGTCGGACAGTAAACGCTCTGACAAATGAAATAGAGCTAAATTGTTAGATGGGATATAAGGTCGGATGGATTACCTACCTTGAGAGCTTGTGATAGAAGCTGTTTTGTAATTCTGGGATCTGATGAATCATAACCACCACCAGAAAAGCAATATCCCATCAAGACTCCAGCCCAGGCCGTTGTCATGAGCTAAGATGTTAGCGGATATCAAACCAACAACGACAAACTTACCAAGCCAATTCCCATTAAATAATCATCCAAGCCCAACGCTCTCTTCTTTAATCGTACCAAAAATCGAGCTACCACTGTCGGCCAGCACACCACCAACATGACGACGGTGAGGACAAAAGTGGTCAACCCATCTCCTTCTAGCTTTACTGTAGGCATTTTGATTGATGTGCAAGTTCAACATTTCATCGTGGAAGACGACGGATATTTAGATTTAAGAATCACCAAAGGATCAACACGCAATATACCAGCATCTCCGTTCACTTTCCACATCTCCAACTAATGCTACTCGTGCGTAACATAGATCCGATGTTTTGACTTTAGTAAAACAACTGCCAAGACGTGTTATTTTGAGGCAGACTAGCCGTTTAATATCTTCATCAAACATGGTCAGGCATAAACGGCAGCCCCGGACCTGGCTGAGACATTTTACCACCAAAGAGGCTGTCAGTGCGGGTAGGGCGTTTAGGTTGCTCGGTCCAGGCAAGCCCTGCGATGGTGACAAAATATCCCGGACAATCCGTTGCCTGGACGTTGGGCATCGACCAGGTTTCCATCCAGGTCCACGGCAACGTTAAACTCTAATCCTTCAGGCAAGGTCATGACTCGTCCAGGACGAATCCGGTTTTATGTCGTGCAGATCGAGCTTCATTTGTAAATGAACGTTACGCTACGGTACTTGAAGAGGGTCATGTACGAGCTAACTTTGGTTAGTTACGAATTCTTGACACATTTGGAAAGGGTTTCGTGGGAGGACCTTGATGCACAAGTCTTTTTTATCAACTGTAATCCGATTATGAAAACTCGATAATCAATATTAATAGATCAGCGGACTCCGTACCCTCGGCAGTTGAACCCCGTCTCCAGTCAATGTAGCATCATGCAGGGGATACGGGACCCCTTGGGGAGTTGCGTTGCATTAATATCCCAACCCGAGGCCGGTGATAAATCATAAACTCACCGTTTCTCTTCTTCTCACCGCAAGCACAATGGATCTTTCAAAGTTAAACAAGAAAACTCTCGGAGTCTCGAGAGGCTTCGAGTATACATACTATACGTCCCCCGCCAAGGATGGAAAGCCGACTCTTCTCCTTTTCCACGGGTGGCCTGACTCGGCACATCTTTGGGCGGGTTTGATCAACAATTATCTTGTACCAAACGGTTATGGAGTCGTGGCTCCCGACTGTCTTGGTTATGGAGGGACGTCAAAGCCTACCGATGTTGAGGCCTATGCCTGGCAACACATGACGGCCGATATTGTCGAGATTCTCAATGCTGAAAAGTTGGATCGTGTCATCTCCATGGGCCATGACTGGGGAAGCACCATGTGTCAGAGATTCTACAACTTTTATCCCGAACGCGTGTCTGGTCTTGTCATGTGCAACGTGTCCTACATGGAGCCAACCGCAGATTTCGACCTCGACAAGGTCAATGAGATCACCAGAGAGGCATTCGGTGCTGGAATCTTCGAATACTGGCATTTCTTTACGGCGCCGGACGCTCCGGAGATCATGAGCAAAAACGTCGATTCCGTGTATACAGTCGCGCACGGTGAACCAAAGACCTGGTTAGACAACTGGTGCACACCTGGAGGCATGAGAAAATACGTTACCGAAGGACGCACCCAGCCAACACTCCCGTACGCGACTGGCGCACACAAGCAAGACTTCATCAAGCGTTTTGGCGACAAGTCTGCGTTCGAGGCGGCCAACTCTTGGTACAGAGCTTACACGACTGGCGTACAGAACAACGCCGACAAGTTGGTTGCTGATGAAGCCAAAACTGTCAAGGTGCCTGCTCTGTACTGGGGAGGCGAAGAAGATTTTGTGTGCAGACCCGCTGGTCTTCAGCCAAGCATCGATAAAGGATTGTTGCCGAATGTTAAAAGCGTGACGAGAAAGGGAGGCCATTGGGCGTTGCTGGAGAGGAGTGATGAATTTGGTGAAGATGTGCTGAAATGGCTGAAAGAGACATATTAGCTCCATTAGCTCATCCGTAATTTTACCTCAAAATAAATCAAACACACCACAAACGCATTGATCGCATTGCATACCCAAAGCAAACCATCTCTAATTTCAGGCTTTTTGGTCTGTGGCTCAAACACCGGGTATTGTAGCCATGAATTTGTCCAATGAGGCTGGTTTCCTCAGCCACGGCATCCCTGCAAGGCGCGATCCAAGGCGATTTTCGTAGGCTAAACGACTGAAGGATCATGACCCTGGTTTTCAGCTGAGGGTTTCGTGCTTGTATGGTTTGTATATTAAAACCCACGCTTTCACAAAAGCTTGAATCTCTGGGCATCCTCTCTGTACACTTGAAAATGCGTCGTTCGTTTACTCTTCTCGCCGTTTGGGCGTCATCTGCTGTGGCTAGGCGAGGCGGCGGTGACAGTGACAGCAGTAGTGGATCCTCTGGGGATTCCGGGGGTTCTAGTGGAGGTTCTAGTTCCGGCGGTTCAAACTCAAGCCCCTTCACCCCTGAAGAATTACTCCCCAACGGTCTCAGTTACGACTACATTTGCGGCTTGGGGCAATGCGGCTGTCAGCAACTGAACGAACGAGAAATGACCTATGGTCTGCCGGGGATCTACTACAACGGAACGGTCACTGTCAAGCACGAAATTACAAACAGCACAGCATGGGAGGACAGGGGAAAGGGTGCTTGCGGCATGGAAGACGACAAGGCAAAGACGTATTCATATCCAGCCCTGTTCCTTGCCGCCCCTCGAGGGAATGCCTCTGACACGAATCCCTTCCACTGGAGACTTTTCGGTTTCCAGCCCGCTGACCAGACAAACGGCACCGATGGACCGTATCTCGACATCTTCCAACGTTGGATTTCCGTCCAGTCGAGCGACTACGTCTTGTCCAATACTTCCTATGGTGGAGGTTGGCGATACGGCTACTCCGAGAGCAAATACGCTCTGTCGGACTCGACCGCCGGACAGCAATTCACCAACGTGTACTGGCCTACTGAGATCACCGACTGGAGTGACGACGAGTTTTCGGCCAAGGCGGAATACACCAAGAATGCATCGCGGGCTTCCTTGACATCCTACGATGACGTTCGCAGCAGTAACTTCCTTACTCTCAGCAACGTCTGCGCATGGGATCAATACCACTACTCTGGCCGTGACAATCCTAAGAGTGTTCTTCCCGAGGGAAACAAGTACAAGAACACAACCACTCCCACGGTCTGGCTATCTCTTGGCGCAACCGCCGAGATGAAGTCCATCGGAGCAGACAGCATGACATTCACCCTCGAAAACACCATCAAAGCGAATCCCTACATCAGCAATCGTCAAGCACAGTGTAAAAACAACGATGGTGGCGATTCAGGCGAGGGCAGCTATTATCCTTTTGAGAGATCATCCTTTACATACCTCAATCCTCTTGATGATTATAGTAACCGATGGCAGTTGACCGTCAAGATTAGTCTTGAATTTGAGGGAGACATCGTTAGTGAGAATAGTACATCAATCACAGGACGGGAGAATGGAGATGTCATCTTCAAGGATACATACGAAACACCCACCCCTTCATCGTCGTCCACTGGTGGCGGCTCTGGTGGTTCTGGTGCTGGAGCGTTGGACATGAAATTTGCTGTTGTGTCCGCCTTGTGTGTGGGATTATTTTCCATCACTTTTCTTGTCAGTCTGTAATTAATGCGTTTAACTTTATACAAACTTGTTTCGGTTCTCTGGGTTCCATCGTCATAGTGGCAAATGCTGCATACGGAACGGACCAAAGTAATCCCTGCATCACGTCACGCTACATTAGTGTATACAAACAACAGAAATCCTGCAGAACGTAACTTTTCAATCATCAAAATGCCTCGAGAATTGTCTGCCGTGTCTTCTTTGGAGGTTCATAACCTTGTTGATGATCAGATTCGTTTCTATCATCCCGGGTACCCTAAACCACTTAACCTATTGTTCTGTCTTCCTCGCGTAGATTATTCGCCATCAGATAATGTCTATGGCGTTCATCATCTCACTGCCCTGACGGCATGTCAGATTCTGGCGAATAATGCGTTTGAAAAAGGACGTCTAGCCACAGACGACCAGGGGAAGAAAATTGTGTCTGAGGATGAGGATTATCTTGTGCAGAGAGACTACTGGTTTTTTGTTGATGGTGATGGTAGGTTGACTCCATCTATCATGATCTCAGCTAATCAACAGCCCGTTATCCAATTGTCCCGTCGTTCAGAGACTGGGAATTTCCTCACGATCGATTGCCCTCCTGGTGGATTCCAACTCACTCCCAAGCCGTGCCAAGTCGCCGATGCGCCGTGACAAACACCATATACGCCCCCACTCTCGCTCACATCGTCCCCAAGGAAGAGCACCAATGGTTCAACAAAAACGGCATGGGTTTATATGGTGGAGGGTCAAGATCGTTAGACGATCCTCACAACTTCATCCCTCTCAAGGCTGATCTTTACGTATGCTTCGATCAGCGAGTCTTTGCCATGGTCCCGAAACCAACGCGTGGCCCTGATGGCGAAGTGTCGAATCGTTATGTTTTGCATGTTCTCGACGGTCGGGAGTCTGAGTTTGCTGCGTTGTACCAAAACAGACCCATTGAGAATTTGTCAAGCGGAAGCAGAGAATATCTGTTTACGCGTTTCGCATGGGCGCTGTTTGCTCTGATCAAACCATTCCTCACATCTGGTGTTGGTCGTCGAATTGCCAGGTTTCGCGTCAGAGCTGCCACTGAAGATGATGACGGAGAGGAGTTGCAGGCCGAGATGCAGACGGTATTTCTTGATTCGAAAAAATTGGCCGAGTTGTATGGGGGAAGGGGTCACCGTCAGAGGATATCCCTCTCAGATGATGGGGAGGAGGATGGATGGGATGGAGAGCACAAAACCAGAACGGAGATGGAGGGTTGAAGTCAGTAATCGAACAGATACTCAGAGTATATCTTCCTGGCTTTGTCAGTGTCCCAGTCAACAATTTTTCTTTCTTTTGACTCGTTCATCTTTCGTTGCACAAACCCCTCCATAGCTGATCTCTCGTCGTCGGACAATAGATGTACTCTAGTCTTCCATAATTCATCTTTTTCAACTGCACCTCTTTCACCGAAGAATCTCTCATCAAGGAATTTCCAATACGCCATATCGAAGGCCCAGCTTTTCCTAGCTCCATAGTTGAGGAAGAATCGTCCTGTTTCCCAACTTTGCTGCATGTAGACGGACAACGGTGCTGGGAGATCAGTTGTGGTTTCTTCTTTTCGCACCGCAGATAGCCAAATCTTGAGACGCTGTTCATACATTTTGATCCAGTCATCGATACCAGCAGACCACATCTCGGCCGTTTCGATGAGGAGCCACCATGGGGGATCAAGGATAAATTGGGTAGGTCCAGCATACGTATACTCCCAGTCGATAAGAGCAGCGATGTCGTCTGATTTGTTGAGGAGTATGTTACCTGCTCGGAAGTCGTCGCCCCAGAGTCTGAAACCTGATGAGCCTGGAGGAGCCGGTGCTAACATGGCAGAGCTTTTGGATTGAGTTGACCATTTGTCATCGGCAAATCCAAAGGTAGATAACCGCCCTTGTCTAGCCAGTCTACGGAAGATCTGACGCGCAACGTATTTGTTCCGACAATCGTCCTCCGAAGTGATGGCGTCGTTATGCTGAAAGAGAAGTTGGGCGATATGCATTTCCGCCAAGGCGGTGTACCATTCATCGGCGGTTTCGTATGTCTTGTTGCTTGCTGGGAGGATATCTCGAGGGACATTTGCGAGTCTAACCATGTCATTCATGTTGTGAGTGATTGGTCTACCGGCTACGTCGAAATTGCCATCGTTTTCGACCAAGGACCCAATTCGATGGAACGTCAGTCGTGCCAATTGCAACTGACATTTCGCTATTTTGCCCCAAATAGCTTCGAGGGTGGTTTCTGGGATATTTTCATCCAACACATGAGGTGCTGAAGAATTCTCGCTTGGTCTCGTGAGTCTGGCTGATACACTTCCGCAATGCTCAACCTTTTCCATGATGATGCAAGGGCCGACAGATGAATCTTTGCCGTAAAAAAGTGGCCGCGGTACTGGTAGATTGGTTTTCGCTGCGATCAAGGCGGCTGTGGCTGCCTCAGAGATGGTCTTTTCGCCAGGAAACTGAACCAGGCTTGGACAAGGTAATCTGACCATGACGTCTGCAGCACCTCCAAGTTGTATACGGTAAAGTATGTTGAAGCCACCAAATATCAGGGGAGATATCAAAGTGGCCGGTTTCTGCATCTTGTCCTGCGCTAATTCTTCCACTCTTCGGCAGGTGGTTTTCAGACGCAGATGCTTCTGTCCAGCTTCCGCATCTTCATCGTTCTTGTCCCAGACAACGTTGTCGAGCTCCTCCTGGCCGTCATACATTGCAATCTTTTTCTGTGAAGCCAAGGTGAAGTGTTGTGATAAATGCAAGAGAAAGTGGCTGGTAATAAATGACAATCCGGCTGACTAAGGCACTATTGAATAGAACCCAAGCGTCCTGCTGGGAAGGTTCACTTCCCATGATTTACAACCAACGGAAATCATTGATTCTGCTGGATCCAGGCCAGAGATTTATTAACACTCTTGAAACCTAAACCGTCACTGTCTAGGTACACTACGAAGCACACTTGAGCGGCGACAGCCTCATCCCTGTCAATCTCCACCGTCAATCGACGCCAAGCAGAACAACAATAAACGGAGATACCCTATGCCTGACCATCGCACACCAGTTCATAGTGCCGTGTTGTTAACCTTCCAGCCGACTTTTGATGAAATAAAATCACAGATATCGTCAATTTCCTCCGGAATCTTATACCAATGCCCCAGCCCTTGATAACATTTCCAAGTAACTTTGTATCCAGCATTCCTCATAACATAAGTAGCATTCTCACCTAGAGAGCAGGGGACCTTTTCGTCTGCACTTCCATGCCCAAGAAAAATAGGAGTGCCCCATGCCGTCTTCTCCTTGCAAGGTGACTCCAATGTGTACAGGTCTAGGAGTTCCCTCTCAAAAGACTGGGCCATGACTGCGGGGTGTGCAGTAGCTGTGGTGTCGGTGGAAAACGGATTGTCACTGTCATCTTGGACTGTAATAGCACTTTCAAGGTCGGAAGCGAAATTCAGGAAGCCGCTCATACCAATATAGCCACCAATGGCATGGTCAAGGCATAAAAGGACACCCAAAGACATTGCGCAGCCCTGACTTATACCTCCAAGGATGATATTTTGAGGGGGCACTTTTGTAAGCTCGGCAGAAATGATATCCATAATCTCCAGAGAAGACTCGGCAAGTCCGTCTAGCTGTCGTTCTTTTCGATACGACGGGTCCTCCAAAAGAGCTATATCAAACCACTGCGTTAGCATCGCGCGACCGAACGCACTAGATCGGCGGAACTTGGCTGTGGGGAAGATGAATCGGGCTCCCGGAAGGAGTTCCGTGAGTTTTTGATCAGACGATGTTATGCCGGTTTCCAAAAGCTCAGTCCCGAATTTCTCGCCGTTGGAGCCTAGCCCATGAAGGAGAATGAGGGTATGGGTGTGCATTTGGCGAGGTTCAACGATAAATAATCGCTCATTGACTGAACGACGCTTTATCGGCGTTTTACTAGACATGCCTGTACTGTAAATGGTTCCGTTGTTGCACGAAGACCGTTTGTGATGAGAGAATCATTGAGGGGAGACTACATGCATGCAACAACAGCGCGACATAATCGAGGAACGCATCCATACCAATCCACCAATAGAGAAAAACAGGGCATTCAATCTTGTGCATTATTGGTCCTGGTATTAACAATTCTCCGCATAAAATTGCAATGACTGTGTCCCCGGTGTCAGCACACGGAACAGCCGTTGGGTACGTTTCTGACTGGCTGAGTGGCTTTCTTAGGTCAAGCACTAGGTAGGATGTAGAATAAATGCATATTGAAGCAGAAGCAATTGAGCTGAGATATTTTCCCATGATCAAATCTAAACCCATATTAGTCATGAAGCTTGTGTCTGGGTTATACAGGTTTGTGGATCACCGAAGTGAAACAGTTGTCGTCCATACCAACTATTGTAAATACTGCCAACCGACATGCTTAGCTTCACCTATGAATCATGTAATTCACCTTTTTAGCCCTGACATAAGACTTAAATCTCTTTATTCCCGAGCGAAAGGCGATCATGCCCATCAGGGTTCAATCGTCTTGGCATTGAGTGGAACACCGGCACATACAAGCCGAGATATCTCACGCTAGAAGTACAACCTGCTCAGAAATTGCAACAGGCCGATACTTCCGTTGTGGAACTGTACGCGTGTTGTGAAATGCTGACTGAAGATTATTCTTTCCCCTTTCTTCCAATGGTTAGGGTTGTGTGACAAAGATTTCTCGTGGATATATCATCCAACAACTCGTCAAGTCGACCCATCGCCAAGCTACACAGCCATCATGGAACCCAAGACACAGCCTCCGTCCCAACTGTTTAAAGCCCCCGGTCGCGACAACGTTATACTCATCAGGACACGCCGCGGTTGGTCGTACGCCCAAGGCCTTCGACTGGAGAATAATCTATACAGGGCGGTTGGGTTTCTGGAACTCGCCAATGCGGGGGACTTTGCAGCAAATGTGTGGAATGACATTCCCGTGCCGATCTACGCTGTGGTCTTGATGGCGATAGGCGGCACTGTTGCGGGAGTCATGTGCTTGTTCGCGTTTGGTGATTCAGTGCGAGCATGGAACAACATTAAATTTCTACGAAAACAGAGAGAAGCACTTCAGGATGACGAATCGGGGAGGGCTCTTTTGGAGATTACGACGCGAGAACTTCGGATCGAGTTTATTAATCGCTGGGCCATGGACATCCTCATGGGTGTTGGCGCTGTTCTCATTTGCATCGGAACATTCATGGCCATTGGAGGTGCCAATCGTAAAGTCTGGCTGGCGAGTAATATTCTCTCAGGATATCTCGGAAACGCCCCGATTGCTCTTTTTGGCCTCATCAGTTCTGTTTGGGCGGTCTACATGTGGAAAAAGATGCACCTTCACAAGACAGCAGCCACGAAAAAGCTACAAGGCTCGCCAGCATTGCCTCTTGTTAAAAGAAGATGCTTCAATGTCCAGCTGTTTTATGTCATCAATGGTATGGCTACAGTTATGGGAGGTGTTGGATCGATGGTGACGGCTGAGCGGTGGTGGGGATATGTTATTCTCATCCCGGTCATCCTCTCGTCTATTTTCTGCAATGTATGGTGGAGGAAGAGGGTTGGATATCGACGACCATTTATCCATTCAGAAACCATCACGACGGAGGGATTGCTCGACTTGATAGAAACTTCAACAAGAATCAGGAAAATCGCCGAGAACGGGATAACGCTTGCCCAGCTGGTCCCAGACTCGAGCTCACTGGATGCAGTTTTGGCATTTTTTGTCGAGTTTGATTTGTTCGAAGCCTTCTGTCGACGTCTGATGGAGGACAAGCGTGTTGAGCATTTGTTGGGTGGTGCAATCGACAGTCTGGAACTGAGTGTTTCGAGTTTGTTGTCTTTGCCGGTGTTGAATCAGTCGCAGATAATCACTGTTGCGGAGGAATTCCTGCATGATGAAGGTGCTAGGTATTTTCTCGAGAGGGAGAGATTTTTAATTGAGGTATTAGGAGTATGGGTGAGTAGAGGAGAGAAATAAATGTCGATCTATAATGTTGCAGCTGTGACAGCTGAAGATGCTTATTCCATAGTCTAGCCAAGAAATCGGTCATTTATTGTGCGGGATTAAACAATTGAGTAGGGTATATCAGCATCATTATCAAGCCCCACCATAACCGAACAGGATAAGCCGTCATCGTCTAGGGGTTAGGACACCAGTTTGTGGTTACTTCAATGGAATCACTGGAAACACAAGTTCGAGTCTTGTTGACGGCAGTTCATTTTTTTTGTCATTTTTTGCCCTAAACATCACCACCCTACAGCTTCCAAACCTCCAAATTGCGATATCGCGCAATAAGAGGATTCATTTGTCGGAGTCCAATTCTTCCTTCACGAACAACAGGCCCAGTAGATCGATCAACATCTTCCCAAGAAAATAACAACAACCCATTGATGGAGAATTTCACATCTCGTTTGTCCTTGATAACCTCAATTTTGTAAAATGCTCCGTTTGCGTCGGGCACAGGAGGAAGTGGGTCAGCGCCCTGGGAAACGAGATAAAATCCAGGAGACTTTCGCAGGTTGGCCAGATGAAATGCCCTCTCCTCTGGCCAGCGACGTCGAAAGTATGAAGCGTGTAGAGTCCGAATATCGCTGGAATGATATTGCGGATACGACCCATTTCGTGGTTTGAGGTCTTTGTCGAAGATGCTTCCTCCGTCAACGGCCTGTGCGCCAAAGAAAAACATGGCCAATCCGGGTTCCTGCACCGCCGAGAATTCCCATGTTATACGGATCCGATCAGGAAATTCTTCAGGCACCCAGTAGACAAAGTGGTCGTCGATCCCTCCAGCACCGCTGAGCTGGAGGGTGTTGTTGGAGATGGTTGCGTTGATGGGACCCTCAGCGACCCAGCCTGCGATGGAGTCGGTGTCATTGAAAGTGTTGCGGTAGAGGAGTTTCTCAGCCACGACGGCTGTCGAGAGGAGAAGAGTGAGGAACTTCATGATGGTTGTCGTTGAACGGTGAATCAACACGACTGCGTCGCTTATATACTCTGACTGAACCTCGGGTTAAATGCATCCGACGACAAGGACCATTTCGCCATCAACCGGCGATCTTACCAGACATGTCTACAAGCCCTTGCATTTAAGCACGCCATTCATCTAATCTTGTGTGTATTTCTGCACAGGAAATTGCAAGTTTAAATTGAGATAAGCTTCAATTTGATATTCATACTGAGATTCTCCCATTGGAGGGATTATTTGACATCAAGCCGATGTAGCCGATGGGGTTATTGTGCGCACTCATTCTTTATTTCGTGATGATCACAAAGCAACTGTCTTACTATGCATCAACCACTAGTAAGTCATGATTTCGTAATAACATCCTAACCTACCTGCTCACATGGATTGTGCGTTTGCCGGCCATATCCCATCACGTATACCCATGGAATTCTGCGAACGAGCTGCCATTCTGTGAAGCTCAGTCAGCTCTGACGTGCTTCTGAAGGGCCATTTCTTATCTTTCTCGGAAACGAAATCTCTCTGCGTCAATCGCGCAATCAGCAGTGGTGCCACGTGCTTGACGTCCACCTTGAGAGGCTCGGCTGACTCGTGCGGCTCCCATAACCACAGGTAGGGTCTATCCGAACTCCGAGAACGAACAGCTTCGTCGTCGATGTACAGAAATGCATCCTGTCGCAGACCAGTGGGGATTTCGTTTGCGTCCCTCATGACAATAAAACGATCTTGGAGAGACGCAGTCTGGTCGTATTGGATTCCATAGTATATAAATCCCTCTCTGATGGCAGACTTGGCAGTACCAAAGGCATTGAACGCATTGGCCAAAAGAGTTTCTAGATATCCCTTGAACTCAGACCAGTCCACTCCCTCTGCGTAAAACACCACAAACCCGCATGTCGGTACAGGCGTGTGGAGGCCGATATGTTGCTGCCACGGAATAAGAAATGCCCTCTTCATGTTCTGGAGATCTTTGGAACCAAACGTCTCCTTAGCAGCTTGTCGGGCCTTTGCCCAGACCTCATCCGCGACCCTAGCGTTTGCGCGAGCAATAATTTCATCTTTGGTATAGGCGGCCTCCATCGCACTATGGCGCAAGTCCCGATCATCCGTACTCATGCGACACGATTCACTCAGCAACTTCCCCCATTTGTGAGGAACAACACCTCCACATACCAGACGTGTCTCCTGGTGGGTGAGTGTATTTGGGGCTTGGATCGCTTTGGTGATGAGTTCGGACATGGTAGATCCGCAAGATTCTTGGCAAATCGAGTCCTCCTCTTCGCGGGATGGGCGTCGTAGAATTGTTCTCCGGTCATGTTCACTCAGCGATAATGGATCGTTGACAGATCGTTCGTATAGAGTGCGAATGGCTTCGTCCAATCCAAACGGTTCTCTTTTCGATGGCATGTCGGATGAAGTTATGTAGGATGGAGATTGTGATCAATCTGTGCGGGCCGTTCACATAGGCCGGAATAACTAACTACCTAGTGTATCAGTGTTTGTATTTACCAAAATGCCAAAACCCCAACACAACGGCAATCAATAAATTGAGTTACGAGTCTTATTCAAGTTAATGTTCATGAATGTAACCAGCCATAACATAAAGCAGATCTGGTAGACCTTGTCCAAGCATGTCAGTCTGGCATACAACATGACACCACATGGTCAACATGTGATCATGCAGTTAATTCACTCCTGTCATCCGTCATATAGCCTTTATGAGCTTGGCCGATGTTCCGGCTAATACTGCTCCTGGCAAAACCTGTGATCATCGCAAAAACCCATTTTTGATGCAACATGAAGTCTTGGTCTTGTTCCTTGTAAATGTCGGCTAAATAGGATCTGCCCATTCTCCCCGCACTAGATATTAGACAAGTCACTAATAAATCATGTAGAATATGACGGTGTCAGATCTTTCAATAGTAGAATACCTTAATCACTCTAATTCTTATTTTCCACTACCTACCTCGGCATTGATCACCACACATCCATTTATCCAGATCGTCCAACGTCACAAGATCCCATCCAACCTGTTCATTTCCCCGCTGATAATCAATTGGTCAATTCACAGGGACAAGCAGCACAAGGTTGCACCCGGTTGTGGCTAATAAGAAACGCGGTTTGGCGGGGTTGAATGCAACAATATGATCATCATGTCTAGTCTTGGAGCTGTGATGATTCCACGAATGGCGTTATGCCGTACCTGAAGGTCATAAACCTGTCTCATTCATCCGGACCCGAGTATAAAGATGGGTACTCATGACGTTTTAAACCATGGCCAGTCAAGCCAAAATGGTCTCCCTATCGCTTGCACTGCTAGGCTTGCTGCCTCTTGCATCAGGTCTGGGTCAGAAACCTGTTGTGTCTTTCACCGACTCAGACAATGCCTTCCAGATTGTTGGCGGAGATGCCGGTGCCGGACAGATTCGTGTTTCCAAGGACGACTACTGGGGCGTGATCCGCGCTGCCGGTGATCTTGCTGTCGATTTTGGTCGTGTTACTGGCACGAACTTTACCTTAAGCAATGGAGAGAGTAATGCCTCGCCTGCCGAGTACAAGTTTGATCCGGTCGACCCTAGAAACAACACTGATGTAAGTTGTTTGGTCCACCTACGAATTCAATTAACATGTTTAGTACCGAACACTCGACGAGCAGACCTTTTACGGACCCAACTACACCGACCCCAATGCTGCCAATACTGTCATTATCGTCGGCACAATCGGTCACTCTGAAATTATCGACAAGCTTATTGAAGATGGCAAAATTGACGTCAGCGATATTGAAGGCGAATGGGAAGCTTTCGTCAGTCAATTGGTTGAGAACCCCATCGAGGGTGCATCGCAAGCTCTCGTGATTGCCGGTAGTGACCCCAGAGGCACAATATATGGCATTTACGACGTCAGCGAACAAATCGGTGTTAGTCCTTGGTACTGGTGGGCTGATGTGCCCATCAAGAAGAGAGACGAGATCTACGTCGTCTCTGAGCCAAAGGTGCAAGCATCGCCTTCAGTCAAGTACCGAGGTATTTTCTTGAACGATGAGCAGCCTGGCCTCTCTAGTTGGGTTGGGTAAGTGTCATGATCCTTTGAAATTCACCGCTAACAAGGCAGATCCCGCTGGGAACCAACCTGGAACGACGCCGCTCCGTACAACCATGAATTCTATGCCCTCGTCTCGGAACTTCTCCTTCGTCTCCGAGCCAATTATATCTGGCCAACTGTCTGGGGTAGCATGGTGTACATCGACGACCCCCTCAACCAACCACTTCTCGACGCTTATGAGATTGTTCTTGGCGGTTCCCACACCGAACCCATGATGCGTGCGCAGAACGAGTTCCGAAACTTTTACGAGGGCGAATGGCAGTACAAGACCAACAACGAGACCATCGATGAATATTTCAAATATGGTGTTGAGAGAGCCAAGCCATACGCTCGTAATAGTCTGTGGACTATGGCCATGCGAGGCACAGGTGATACGGCTATTGAGGGTAACCTGGGCATCGACGGGATTGTTGACATGCTCGAGACCTTGGTCGATAACCAGCGAGCCATCATCAAGGAGGGTCTCGAAATCGACAACATCACCGAGGTCCCGTCTCTGTGGTGTCTCTACAAGGAAGTCCAATCATACCAAGAACGTGGTCTCACTGTGCCTGAGGATATTACTCTTCTCTGGGCTGACGACAACTGGGGCAACATCCGTCGTCTACCCCTCTCCAATGAAACCGATCGTGCTGGTGGTGCTGGTGTATACTATCATTTCGATTACGTCGGTGACCCAAGAAATTACAAGTGGATCAACACCATTCAGCTTGAAAAGACCACGGAACAGATGACGCTGGCGTACCACAGAAACGCTCGTCGTATCTGGATCGTCAACGTTGGCGATTTGAAACCCAAAGAAATCCCAATCAGTCATTTCATGGACCTTGCGTATGATATTGACCGCTGGGGAAATGACACGACAAAATGGGTCGAGGCCTGGGTCGAGAGGGAGTTTGGCAGTGAACATGTCGAGGCCGTCACTAGTATCATGACTCGATATGGCATGTATGCAGCTCGTCGCAAGTTTGAGCTGATCGAGCCTCATGTGTATTCCGTCATCAACTACCACGAGGCCGAAGCGATCCTCGAGCAGTGGGCTGCTCTGAAGGAAGATACACAGGCTGTGTTTGATAAGCTTGACACAGAGTACAAGCCTGCTTTCTTTGAGATGCTGCTCCATCCCGTTCTTGGTGGAGAAATCGTCAACAAGATCCAGATTTATGGAGCGAGAAACCAGTTGTATGCTGGACAGAAGCGCAACTCTGCGAATGACGTTATCTGGGAGTCGCTGGATCTCATGTACAAGGACTCCAATCTGACCCAAAGATGGAACGAGCTTCTTGATGGAAAATGGATCCATATGCTTGACCGTAAGTTATTCGTCCCATCGTTTGAATTCTGCTGACGATATAGAAACCCATTTTGGGTATGACGGATACTGGCAACAGCCCATGAGAAACAGCCTTCCCGATCTGCGATTTGTTCAGGACGTCTGGCCATCTCTTGGAGGTGAATATGGTGTTGGTGTCGAAGGATCCAACGCCACCATCCAGGGCGACAGTCGCTACCACGCTTTGTCGTCTGACGTTCTCAGCCTTCCGCCCCTTGAACCATACGGTGCCCAATCTCGATACATTGATGTATTCCACCGTGGTTCAAGCTCGTGCAATTGGTTTGCCGCTCCTTGGGAAGATTACGTGCAGCTCTCTCAGTACATCGGAACAGTTGGTGGCGATAACGGCACGGATAGTCGTGTATATGTCACTGTCGACTGGGACAAGGCGCCGAAAGCACCAAACACGACAGAAGTATACATCAACGTGACGAGTGACTGTCGTGGTTGGGAAAAATATGCTGGCCGAGAGCCTCGCATTGTTGCTACGGTGATTAACCGTGAAGTGCCCGACGATTTCGAGGGATTTGTCGAGTCTGATGGACATGTTTCAATTGAAGCATCTCACTACCAGAATGTCCTCGAGGGGGACTCTGATGAGGATCTCGAGTACCACACCATTAAAAACTATGGTCGAACCCTTGCCGGTGTTGGACTGTACCCCCTCGATACGGAGAAGCTCGACGTCGGTGAAGGTCCTGCTTTGGAGTATGAAATGTACCTTTTCAGCAACCACTCCGCCGCCAACGTTACCCTTTTCATCTCCCCTGCTGCCAATTACCTTGGCGACAGAAACCCTCTCGAATACGCCATCGTTCTCTTCCCCTCCAACGAGACCCAACCTGACCCTACCATTGTCCAGCCAATTGGCCCCAACGTCGGCGGTAACATGCCTGATGGATGGGGTTACGCTGTAGCCAATGCGGTATGGGGCGTGCATGGAAACTACACCACCTCCTCATTTGAGGTGCCTGGCGAGGGAGCTTATACCCTTCGAATCTGGGCTCTGCTGCCGAACATTATTGTGCAAAAGATCGTGGTTGACCTGGGCGGTGTGAGGGATTCGTATCTCGGGCCACCGGAGAGTTTCCTTTTGGGCAGGGATGAGCAGGGAGGGTATAACGGGACGTCGTTTTTGAGTACGGATGGAATTTTGGGAGGAAACAAGTCATAGTTCATTGATGAATTGATCGACATTCGGTGATAGATTTACCGAGCAGCGACTGTTATGTGCATATTACGTTATGCGCTTATCCATTATTGCATTGTGACACAAGACTTGATCAATTCCAATGCAAAGTGCAAGGAATCTGCTATAACTATAGTGACTTGGGCCCTATATTTGCCTTCACAACATTTTCATTGTCAACATCAATCGCCCGTCTATTCATCCCCTGTAGCAAATTCGCCAGCCTTGATCTGTGCACTCAACTCCCCAGCAGGTTCAAAATACTGCTCTAGTCCACTAACACTCTCCAACACCAAATCCACGACCATACGTCCAAAAACCTTTTCACCAGCAGGGTTCAGGTGAGTCTTGTCGTCATAAGCGTAATCGTAGAAGGTGGCATTCTCCTCGCCAATGGAGTTGACATAGTTGGTGCTCACGACGTTGAGGTCGATGAGGGTGACATTCTTTGCTGCAGCGGCAGCGATGGTCTCAGCACGGACATCGAGGAGATTTTCGTTGACCTTTCCGTCTTTGAACCGACGGCGGGTGAGAGATGTGAGGAGAATCTAATATGTTAGTGTGTTTCGTGTCAATCCGATGATGGGACATACGGGAATTCCTCCAGCAGCTCTGACTTCATCCACAAATGTCTGAAGGTTTTGTCGGAACTCATCGAGTGTCACGTTGGAAGTAGCCTTCTGGTCATTGTGTCCGAATTGAATGGTCACATATGGCTGGAAAGCATCCTTATTGTCCTTGACGGCATTGATAGCGATATCCCAACGACCTTGGGTTCTGAAGGACAGCGTAGTGGCACCGCTCTTGGCAGGGTTAAGACCATCAGCGGGATCCTTCAGGAATTCTAGAAAGCCATCTCCCCAGCCTCCGTCAACAGCAACGGTAGAGTCACCGGTGAGGACAAAGTAGGGCGGCTTCTCGGCGCGGGAGACTACTCCAGCATGAGCTGTGGAAGCAGCGAAAAGGTAAGAACAAATCTGTGAAAACTTCATGTTGAAATGGTGACTGCCATTGAATCATCGATACAATAACGTCTACGCCATTATATATAGATTGCAGAGCTTCGATGCCATAACTTCCACCAATGAATATTTATTGCGTCCATCGAGGGTAACCGGACAACTTACCACTTCGGTACAAATACGTCCGATCGGAAAGCCGCGCAAACGACTGATCGACAGCCGAACTTGCGGGGATGTCGATTGTGTGCTTGTGCCTGGGCATGGGATTTTGTGTTTTTAGGCATGTGATATGATGGATCATTTCGTGGTGCAAATGCAGGACTAAACGTCAACTGTGTGTGTTTAGGGACAGTTAGGAGCATTTGATTATTCACGCTAAGGCCTACGAACTTCTTTGCGAATCAGTAATCTTATGCATAAAGCATAAATAATTTACCTAAGCCCGGCAGTTGAGGTCCGGCTGTGATTGATAAGTGGTGGAATTTATTACTGCGTCGGTTGACCCCATGGGGATCCTTGCAATCCCTGCCATGACTCCATTTAGGTCTGGTCGTCGTGTAGCATCATATGCTCCATTCGTATCTGCCAGAGTGATGTAGGTTCAACCACCTGACATGGAAGATTGAGGTAATGGATGGCATCTCCGTGAGACCTGATACTTTCCTGGACCTGCTGCTTGATGATTTGAAGCCGAACTGAACGGAGCTCAGCAACCGAGTTCCACGCTTCCACCACATCATCACTAAGCTCCACCACCCATGTGCCTCGCCAGGTAATGTAGGCATACGACTTGTCCATCGTAAATGTGAACGCACAGGCGTTTCCTTTGCCTCCGCCCCAGATTGCCAGAGTGGCCAGCCTTGGCATCCTCAACGCAAGCTCTGCAGTCCCGAATAGCAGGGAATTCACCTCCTCTCGACTTCCCATATCTTGCAAATACCGCGACGTCAAGGCCAGGGTGTGAAGATTGTCCCAAATCCACGTCTCTTTGCATGCTTCGAGGAAGCTCTCTGCGTTGATCATGAATGATACAGCGAGCTGTTCAAGTCGCAGACTCATTTCGGCGAGATTCATGCTGAGTTCGGAAGAGTAGTCGACACGGAGCAATCTGCCCGCAACGAACCATGCATTGGGATTGAACTTGAGATACTCGGAAAAGCGAAAGTTAAAATCTTGGAACAAGGTCAGTTTTTTAAGGCTTTTGGGATACTCGATATCAAAACCGCCTAGACGCCCTATCAATGATTAGCAATGCCTTGCCATTTATGATTTACATACTTTGTATAGTCGATTCATAGGCAAAATTGGGATATAAGCAGGTATACGCAGGTGACCATGATTCGTAAACCACATCCGTTAGATGGTCAAACTTTGACAAAAGGTCGGCCAGCTGATATGGCACGATGCAGTGGCGGAACTGCCGACGTATTAATAAGCGAGTAGCCGCCTTGACCTGGGGGAGCTCAGATGCAGAGTCGAGGTCGATCGGTCCAAACAGTCGGTGCATGGCACCGAAAGGACTTGAGGCTTGTCGGCCATCTCTCCAGCCATGTTTAGGATCGTTCCATTCATGATGAGGCGAAATGGGTGTTGAAGAGTCTGCATGGTTGATGTCGTCGTCAAAACGAAAGTTCTTGAACCAGTGCTCAGAATCACTGGGCGAGCTTGCATTGATTTCCAGAGTTAGCGAATCAACTGCCCCCCAATCACTGAGAATTGTGAGTAGCTTGATAAGAGCCCTGCTTATGGCGTCGTAGCTTCTCCTCACCAACGTTTCCGAAGAACTTGGCAGGGTGCAAGTCCGACAAGTATATCTGGGTAGTTCGACATTGAGATAGATGTGCTGGATCAGCCCCCTCTGTCGAACGACCCCTGCGAAATCATCCAGACAGGGCCCTCCAAGCTTAATTCGAGACATGTTTCTTCTCCCTATGACGGCGTGCCATTCTCTTGAAACTGAGGCAAAAGAGGCCCAGCCTGGGTTCTTCTGATCAACGACGAAATCTAAGATCAAGACACGGATCTCTTGTGGAAGAGTTCCCCAGTTGGGAAGGGGTGAGCTGCGAAGCCTCATTTTGTGTCTGATGAATTGGTTCTTCAGTGACGACTTTACGAAGTCTGTGAGCAGTTCATATAGTCGGTAAGATTAGACTTTGTAGAATCACGACACTTCGGATGCTGCATGCAATCTGCAACCTTGGCTTGATCGATGATATGATTGGGAGACTTGACTGCATTTCGGACAATCGACCAGGAACTTGACATCAATCTTCGGTTAAATAAGCATGCATCAAGTTAGAAGATTTTGAGGGTAGCATCATCATGACGATCAAGCACTCGTGCATAGGTGAGTGACGCGTATGGTCTGCAACGATCAATGTAAATTGATAGGGTTAGTTCAGATTATCTTAAAGTACAGGCAGTTCACGGTATGGCCATTTCTACAGATTTGTAGTGATGATAGTTTCTGAGCTTAATATATGGATGCCCATTGAGCATAAACAGCTAATGGGTCAATGAGGATCTAAGGAGGTCTGAGTTTGAAAGATATTAATGCAAGTGCTGACCAAGGTTAATGTCGGCACATGACGATTGAACTAATACTTACTGTTGTTTTACAGACAGGATCACTCGTCCTTTACTCTACAAGCCTTCTCAAACTCCTTCAAAACCAACTACACAATTAGTACGTCGCAATATACAACCTAGGACACTCACATCAAAGTTCTGATCGACCATACTCATAAAAACACTGCTCTTGTCCAGCTTGAGCTTTCCAACACGTGGACTCTTTATACCAAAAGCCACCCTGGCCAAAAACCTCGGATCGTCTCGTACATCTGTTTCGTCAAGGATCTTTTTGATCTGTTCTCTCTTCACGTATGCCTTTTCTTTGGTCGGACGCTTCGCTGGTGTGCCGTTTATGCAAAAGGTGCAATGTCCGCAGTTTGACTTGTTGTCAGGTAGCGTGGTACCAAAGTGTTCGGCGATGGAGCGAGCAAGGCATTTTGGGGCTGTGATAAAGTCGACAATTGTATCGATTCGTTCTAGGGCTTGCTTCTCGCGAAACTTGAGGTCAGTGTACAGCTTGTCCGTCAACTTCTTCAACTCCTTTAACTGTGGCGGCTTGGTGAGGACTCTGTATTTGTGCTCCACACCACTGACAGCAAGACTGATGGTACCAGTATCATTTAGCTCGTTCAGTAGACGGATCAGGTCTGCCCTTTGCAGGCGCTCATCTCGAGCCACCGCGTTGACGTCAATAGAGTACCACTTCTTTGCCTTCTTTGCGTGCTTGAGGACTGCGTTGGCTTCTTTGGTGCCTTTGCTCTTGAGTCTCGGGTAGTAGCTTGGACTGGCCTCGAATTTGTACGAGCTGTATTCGGGCGTGATGGCTCGAATAAGGTTGAAACGCAGTTCGAGGGCCGCATAGATAACGCTGAGTGGGCTTTGTCGGATATCAAACTCGGTGCTCTGTGAGTAGTGGCTGGTCTTGAACGTATCGCCTGGCTTCATCTTGCGCACCTCGTCGTTGAAGATGTTCTCGACAAGTCCCTGGAGTGAGTGACGAGAGGGGAGGTCACCTCGTGCAAAGTTCTCCTTGATGGCGAAGTCGTCTCTACAAAGGTACAGTATGCAGTGACTCTCCTTGCCATCACGACCTGCTCGTCCGATCTGCTGGCAATATTCTTCGACCGTGTTTGGAAAGTCCCAGTGTACAATGTTTCGAATATCTGCAGGTCAGAAACGTCTTTTCGCAGTCTTATAGACTTACCAGCTTTGTCAATGCCCATCCCGAAAGCAATCGTAGCGACGACTATGCGGTTTTGAGAGGCCATAAATGCTTCCTGTACAAACTTTTTATCCTCGACCCTCATTCCTGCATGGAAGAATTCGGCAGGATAGCCGGCTTTTGTCAATTCGTCCGCCAATTGTTCGGCTTGCTATTTGATGTTAGCCATGAAACAGTATGGGAGTCTAGCTACCTTTTGAACAGTCACATAAATCAAGGTTGAACCTGGGTGTTTGTCGAGAAATTCGTGGACGGGTTTGTACTTGTCCTTCTTCGTGTCGACAGTCCTCACTTCCAATTGAAGGCTTACGGATTAGTGACGATCTTGCATGGGTCGTGGTTCTTACTTTGGACGATATGGTGTGGTTCTGAACACGCCATCTTTGGAAATATCAAACGCTTTGCAGATGTCGTCTGTGACGATCGGTGTTGCGGTGGCTGTCAGACAGATGACTCGTTCTGCGGCGATTTCGTTGACAAATCGGGCAACTAAAAAGTCAGACAGGTCAACATGGGATGATAAACATACCTTTCAGGTAATCGGGACGGAAAGAATGCCCCCACTAATGATGTTAGCGATGTAAGACCAAGGTGGTGAACATACCTCTGAGATACAGTGAGCTTCATCAACACCAATCAAACGCACACCTCCTTTGACTCGTTTCATGGTTTCGACGAATCCCTCGTTGTTGAGTCGTTCTGGTGCACAGTAGAGTAGCCGGAGCTTGCCTTGGTAGAGAGCATCATTGATCGCCTGCATCTCTTCGCGCGTTTTTGTTGAATCCATGCATTCGGCACGGATCCCCTTTCGTTTGAGAGCGTCGACTTGATCCTTCATGAGTGCGATCAAAGGTGAGACGATGATCGTGATGCCTGAACCTTGAGCCTTCCGTTCGTTGTGCATTTGATCAAGTTCTTGAAAAGCAATGGCAGGGATCTGCTGATTAGCTACGTCAAGAAATGAATGGATGTTCTTACCTGATAGCAAAGAGACTTCCCTGCGCCGGTGGGAAATATGACCAGAGAGTTCTGACCATTGAGTATGCGATTGATGGCTGCCTTTTGTTCATGTCGAAATGAAGTGTAGCCAAACTTGTTTTCGAGAATCTTTTGCGTGATGGTTGATATCTCAATGTCATCACGACTTTGCTGCGATCCATCATCGGCATCAGCCGCTGTTAGTCGTGCCTTTTTGGGGGAGCTTGGCAGCGTGGTGGACGTTTGAGATCGTTGACGTTTGACGTTTGGACTCTGGATAAGTTCATCCTCGGCGACTCCTTCGAAGAGGTCGTCTCCAGAATCAAAGTCGTCATCCATTGTCGTGCAAACAGTGTGGAAGTCAAACAGTTTGGAACGCGTGACGATGATGTCGTCGCGACAAGAGATGCATTTCTGTCATGGGTCCTGATAGTCAAAATGTGCCGTTGATATCATGTGATCATATTCGTAGTTGTACAATCAAATTCTATTACGTCAGCTTACTGCGCAGATACAGGACACGCCCACTACCTCTACAGGCTCTATCCTCTATAGTCTTAAGGCATCTGCCACTATTACTTGAGAAGACTCCACTACAAGTAGTCTGCATCACGTGATATTTCCATGCGCAATCCACTACCAAGTACTTTGACCATACTCCAGATTGGATGGATACTAGTATAGTCATGACATTAAATAATTTATCAGGCGAGGTACAAATACCACAATATATATCTAGGTGCTTTGGAGTCATATTATAGAGATGATCTTATCATGCTGCTATTGTTGAATGTAAACTATCTAGACTAAAAAGGAAGATCTAGCGATTTAGATGAGATTTGATATAATCAGGGAGTAGGATAGCCTGAGTGGTGCTCTAAAACATAACTATTAATTTTCTTAGATCTCAGCCTTTTCCTGGCATAACTACCTATTATCATTCTGCTCCTCCAATAACATGGAGGTTCACCCTATGCTATGATCTTCCTCCTCAATCCCAGTCTTTCCTGCTAGGTGAAGTTTGGGTTATCTGGCTTGCAGTGTAAGTCTTTCGGGGGCATGATTCCACCCTCGAAATACTCTCTTATGGCCCGCCCAATGCAACTCGAGTCACTGCTCGATACTCCATGCTGCAAAACTATGTTAGCTTGGTCTAATGATTGAACCGAGAAAAGATGATACATACTCCAATACCCTCGTAAACAAGAACTCTGCTGCCTCTGAATCCAGATGATGCCTGCCGTGCATGGGCCAGAGGAGTGACAGGGTCGTATATGCTATTGGCGAACAAAATCGGGAAACTCGTGTTGACATCCTTGAAGATAGCCAGATCAACTCGCTCTACGGCATCGAACTTCCATTGAGCACACATCAATTTGCCGGGTGCCAGAGCGTCCGCAAACGTGCTTTGTGCCCTATGTTTTTGCATCAAGGAGAAGACTTCCTCGGGGGAATCAGCGCGGAAATATGAATCGGAGCAGGAAATGCCATGGAATGCATGCTGATCTTCACCTCCTCCAAAGATTGGATCATGGAAGTTCAAATTACCATGTGGATCAAACTCCTCGGCAAGTGCGTCTCCCCATCGATGCTCAAAAGCAGCCAGGATTCGGTGCGGCAGTTGTTTCCAATCCCAAGTGCTATACAGCTTCATAACAATAACCAATTTGAACTCCATAAGAAGAGAGGTCCCAGAATGGAATTTTGATGGGCCAAGCTTCCATTCTGGCGGCAGCTGTTCAAGGTCAATAAGCTCTTGGAAGAAACTGTCCAACCTGGCGTTCATATCGGAGGCTGAGTCTGCCAATTGTCTCAAAGGACATGTTGCTGGCGTATCTCTGAAGCATTCTTTGACAACTTGATCAAGCGCTCTCTCAGCGTCAAGTGTGCTACCGCTAGCTGCGTTCATGACGTAATCCTCGACCAAGAGGTTACCTTCGAGAAAGACTCGACCTATGCGGTCAGGGAACATAGCACTGAAAACTTGGCCTAGGACTGTTCCATAGGAAACTCCCCAGTACCAGAGTTTTCCGTCTTCGCCGAGATTATTGACGATTGCCAGCATGTCTCGGACAGTAAAGACTGTGCCAATAAATCGACCAGTTTCTCTTTCATTTTGAAAGCAGGCTTCCGCCAAGCGTTCGTTATTCCCCCAGTCCTGCTTGAAGCGTTTCCATGGGTCCACCGATGGAAGGGACTCATGCTCGCTTTGTGACCATTTGACCTTTTCATCAAATGTGGGATTGCAAGAGAACGGCAAAGTTGTCCCAGTACCACTATAGACGTATTAGAATTGTCTAGATGCTTTCGACTACCAACATGAGCAACTTACCGAGGATCAAATCCGATGACATTGAAATGCCCCCCTAACATACTAATATAGACAGTCAGGCAAGATTCTCAACCATGATTTCTTCGCATATTCAGTAGCTAAGGTATAATAACCAGTGGTGACTTACTCGCGATACCGAGCACCTGAGGTGCCAATAAACCCAGCTCCAGGGCTACCAGGCCCCCCAGGATTGAACAAGACACTTCCCTTGACAGGCGTTTTGCTTGCTCTCTTTCTTAGTAACTGAATGTCGATTTTCTTTCCCGATGATGGATTCGTGTAATCCAGGGGGACCTTGAGTGTTGCACAATCGATATCAGAGGCTGTATCAGTCACAGCCTCCCCGAGACATGGGCCCCAAGAGAGCTTAGACTCGTCGATAGGCTTGTCAATAGAGTACCTGAAAGGCCCCTTGGTTCCCTTATATCTGAGTCTCTGACTGTTGACAGGCTCAATAGCGC
The DNA here is from genome assembly GCA_013623535.1 of Fusarium penzigii. Lineage (NCBI taxonomy): Eukaryota > Fungi > Ascomycota > Sordariomycetes > Hypocreales > Nectriaceae > Fusarium > Fusarium penzigii. The sequence continues at coordinate 68,589 of JABFFC010000061.1, forward strand.
CGCATTCAAGTTCAACCTGAGATGCGAATAACTCATAGTTATCCGCGTTTTCGAGGCTCATGGTAGGGTCCAGCGTCAGAAGATCCGTAACTCCATACGCATGATCAACAATTCGGCCCTCTGATACCACGTGCGTCATTTCATGGATAATGGTAGAAGCACGACTAAAGTGCCAGTTTGGGTGCCTTGGTGTAGAGGGTTGGTCGCATTTCGGTGGTAGAGCCGGTCGTATGAAGAACTCGGAGCAATATATAATCTCCCCAGTAAGAGGATAGACATACGCGTCCATAACATACTCGCAAGCATCCCATACGTCAGAGCAATGAATATGTTTGTCATCCTCGCGTCTGTCCCTGCACTCTTGCTCCACCTGGGAAAATACCTTGGCAACTTGCCAACGAGCAAGTCGACCATCTGACCCGAAAACTTCTTGCATTCTCCTTGAAGGACCAAATTGTGCTGCCATTTCTGCAGCGTGTGATAGCTTAACGCAGTCCGACAACGAGTCTTGAATGACTGTTCGTGAACTCCCGTGACATTTTCCCATATTGTGGGTGCGATGTTTTCTCAACTTTATCCGAGTCATCTCAGCCCGAAACCCATCGACAGTAATGGTGAGCGTGTTCGACTGATAGGGAACGTATCCTTGAATCCAGGGCGGATCATCCTGCGAGAACGGGACCTGACCGGTCATGCTGACGGTGAATACTCCACCAGAGTCCAGATCATAGAGCTCGGCCAGATCGAACTTCTTTTTGATGGATTTGCCAGAGGGTACGACGACGAAATGCCTTTCAAGCAGACGACCATAGTCGATCTTGGCTCGAACACCTCTAAATTTAAGAGGGCTTCCTAAGGTCATCGTTAGTAAGTGGCTTCCGGTTTTCCAGAGAGCAAAAACGAACCATCTGAGAAAACTTGGGCTTTCTCGAAGGGTGCATTGGATAGAAAAGTCCCAACTTCTAGCAACTTCAAGTCTTCCCTATTGTCATTGTGGATTTCGGCCTCAACAACTGTGTTGCCCTTGCTCGTGATGATGATCTGTAAGGGAACCAGATCCTCGATGACAGGATCTGTGGAAGCAGGCCGACGACCTATATTCGCCAGTACGGTGGTGATGGTACAGAGAATGAGGAAAAGCCTCATCTTGAGCGGTTTGTCGTTGAAGTGGGTATCTGTTTGGAACGATTAGAATTGAGTGTGCAAAGAGTGAGAAGAAGTTGGTTTACCGGAGATGAAGGCTCTCTTTATACAACAACCAAGGTAACCCGAGATTTGCCCAAGTATTCGGACACTGCCACTAATCTAAATGGGACACGTGCCAGTATCCCTTACAACCTCAAGCATTGCTTCGAGCACATAGTTGAGTTTAGATCTGACTGCTTGAGACTTCAACGACATGCGCTTCCTCTTAATCATTGATCACAGGCATGACTACAAACACGAGAAACACTGCATATAGGGAGGGGGGCAGTGGTTTCCCAAAACTGCTTCAAAGGCATAAAGTCAGGTATCGACCCACTATATAGGAACGACTATAAAGAGCTTTGACATCAAACCACCGGGTTGTATCTTCAAGCATGCTTTGGTGACCATGTTAACACAGAGATTAGGGTTTCACTGTATTAAGAAACGACATTAAAGCTGCACACAGACGCATTGATGTCCATCAGCCTTTCGGGTCAGGTCTTATACTCTTGATTGCCTTTGTCGGTTTGATTTTTTCCTAGTGATGAGGTTTATCAGGACGGAAAAGTACAGCAAAATCTTTGATAATACCATGTAAACCCAAACCACACTAAAGCACTGCCCTCGAGGCTTAATCAGCTATCATACTCAAGTACGATGGTTTCAGTCGTCCACTTCCCGGTCCATTCTTCTCCCTTGGCTACCTTCTTTGCTCTCAGCCTTTCCACAATGACCTCCTTTTCTTCTGCCCAAACAGCTTCCCACGGTCCACCCATACCCACACGAGTCCCGTCTCCAAGTACAGGAGGGTATATGTTGCCTCCAATAAAAAAGTCTACCTCTGAGGAGGTCTCACCAGGAGCAAGGCCAACTAGCATATCGGGCACGTCAGATGATGGGGTTGATTGTATCAGGTGCTGAACCGAGTTATATCGAGAAATAAACTTGGGGTCCATCCTCATCATCCACGGGGGGTCGTACACCACAATGTGAGGTGATTGTTTTGCAATAACCCAGAACAGATCTAGCTTGAGTGCCTGTTCATCCAAAGGGCTCCAATACTTGGCAAACGTAATAGGGAACACGTTGTGGTTTGTGACGGTGACGTTGACTGTGAGAAACCTTTCGCTTGCCTGAGTAATGTTGACGGAAAGCCTCTTGGTGGGGTCGAGTTTGTCTTCACCAGTAGCATGGCGCTCCACATAGGAGTGAATTTCAGGTGGTGCGAGGACGATACTATCTGCGATGCCATGATAATTCTGGTCGTCTGAGATTGGAGTAGCTAAGACGAAGGGGTTCAGGACTCCAATGATGAGGAAGGGCCAGATGGCCAAGGAAAAAAGGATGTGAATTATAGATCGAGCCATTGTGCTGAGTTATGGATGGATGGCGATGGACTATTTTCCAATGGCAAGCAGGAATGGCAGAACACTTTATAGCTTCTCGACTATGGAATAGACGCCCGTGCACAGCCAGACATATGTAGATTATCCTAAACAAGGAGGCACATATCATATGCCGACCTGGAAAGATGGCTAAAATCTTCTGTCGAGGAGACTTTCGCATCGCCAGTCGCATGCAATCACGTAGGATCTTTGTGGTTGGGATGCAGGAAAAATCCACGTAAAACTTAAAACGGGCAGGTATCCTGCATCAAATGTGAAGGGTCACTGTAGATATCAGCGCTCTAAAGGGGCTATGTCGGAATGGGTCGCCAAAGCTAAACGATTGATCAAGTTGGTGTTGAAATTCCTTTGTACGATGTGTTACTGCTAATCTTCTCCACTTTGTCCATTCCCATGACTTGGCTTTGCCTCATTGGTGTTGGCTATTCGTGCTGCATGAAAGCCCGGGATGTCATAGTGAACGCTATGAAATATCAAGGACTTGTTGGGCATCGAAAATCCAAATACGTAACTTGAGAGGAAGGTTTCTCAAAGCTTCTGAACACTGACAGGAAGGCTATGTAAACATGCCGAAATCACCTCAAAAGTGTGGGCTGAATGAAAAAGTATACCACTATCCACTCGTGATGCCGGAATCCGGTCCGAATCAGCATTATGCACTATTTAAACTTGACTACGCTTTTTATCAAAAGGTGGTAACCGCAGAAAAATGCCACTGCCACTATGTACATCATGCAGCAATCATAGTCCAAGAAGTTTCGACGTCTACATCGACTTGACAGGTGGTATGATGATGCGAATGAGCTTCATTAATCAACTGTCCAATGGAGTAGTGCATGACGTGGTATTGTTCTGGTCATGAGCATTCTGGATAGAGTTGGCTGAGGCAGGGCGCACTTCTTGAGTAAAACTTAAAATTGATGCAGTCGAGAACTATTTTATTTTCTTTCATTAATTTTGCAAGATTCTCATCACCGAGAGATTTGGATTGTAGCAGAGCTAGGAGGCATTAGCTGGTGCCAAAAGGTTAAATAAATGCATTGCTTTCGCCTCCTATGTGCCTTAATAAATCATCTGTCATGCCACAGGCCACCCAATCTGATGCATTTACCAACTAAGCTTGTTTTCACCAGACCATGTCTTATTGCATTATATGCAGGTTTTCGCTCCATTTTGTCCGTGGACCAGCCTCTGCAGCGGTAGGCTAGGCTCAGCATGACTACACCACCGAAACTTAGGACTGGATGAGATTTATGAAGCCAAGGTTGGATAAATTATTGACAGTGGACAACTTGGAAGACGACGCGAGACTGAAATAGGATACGACTTCTCACTGTGTCCAAGACAACCCGACCCAATCCATACTGACATTCAGTAAAGACAATACATAGTCAGTATGCATAGTTGCCCAGAACACTAACTACTCTAAATGAGGAATAGAGTCGACAGGACTCGTACCAGGAGCCAGTTAAAGTCGAATGCACAACTGAAATGCGGCTCACCTCGCCATCGTTATTGCGACAGTCACTCCTGGCTATCCGTCAAGCGATCTCATCACGCCCGCTACACCTCAGATTGATGGCTCTCTCAAGCCAAATGATTCATACTTCTCTCTTCATGGGGAGCCTACTGGTAGTCCAAGACCCACAGAGTAAGATACCGAGCAAGTAACAAACTTGCCTACTAAACTTGCTAATAAACGATTCATGCTAGATCAATCCCGTTGAACATGGTTCAACTTCATCATCAACCGCTGGTTAGTGGTCCATTCTTTTAGTCAACGGGTAGCTGATTATGTACTCTTGGGCAGTAATATCCGATCGACAGTCTCTCTGTCAATACAACCATATTTCAAGCCGGAAGGACAGCCTCCAATGATGGATTGCTAAATGAATATTTAGGACCAGTTCAACTCTCCTTTTTAACTATTGTACGCATTATGAGGCAAAATTCTTAGAGAGTCTCACGTGGCAACGCATGAGTTCTCGCCAGAGCCTGTGTATTCGTGGCACCCAAACGTTAATGGTAGATGTGACCCTAGAGACGTCCATTTACAAGAAGCAGAAGTGAGCTATCGGCTGGCTTTTAGCAGCCCACAGGACAGTACTAAAATAAAAATAAAAAAAATAAAAAAAAACTCACATCATTAGCTGTGAGACACCATTTCAATCTGCTGTTAAAACGAACAATCACAAAACACAATCAGTAATGTAAGAGGGCTCCGAATGGTCCCTTTGTATATACGACACTAGTCCAGTAGTGCTCTAAATATAATCAGAAACCCTCCACTTTCCACGTATTTTCATCCAAATAAAACCCAGCGCCAAACCGAACATGTCCGCTAATTTCCTTTTCCATGCCTGTTACATCCAGAACCTTCCTCAGTATCCAGAAGTGCTCTTTTAGAGCTTTAGACACAGATGATAGTTATCCGCCGGGCATTTAAGCCTTGCGGTGCTTGTGGAGGCGGCGGCGCTGGAAGCTGGAGCATCCAGAACCGGATGACTCGGTGGTCTCCTGGGTGTTGTCGGAGCCAGTGTTGTTGTTGTAGTCAGAGCCGGAGTCAGTGTTACCGGAGTCAGTCTCGGTGTTGCCAGAATCGGTCTCAGTGTTGTCGGAGCCGGTCTCGGTGTTGTCAGAGCCAGTGTTTCCGGAGTCGGTCTCGGTGTTACCAGAGTCAGTGTTGCCGGAATCGGTGTTACCAGCGTCGGTCTCAGTGTTACCGTCAGTCTCGGTGTTGTCAGTCTCATCGGTCTCGGTCTCGGAGCCAGTGTTGCCAGAGTCGGAACCGGAGTCGGAACCACCGCTGACAGTGGTGACGGTGTCGCCAGAAGAACCGTCAGCGGAACCACGGATGGTACCTCCGGGAATCACATCAGGGCCAGGGGCGACGGGGTAAGAGGTGGAAGAACCCCAGAGGCTGAAGTTGACGGCATCATCGCTGGCGCTGTAGACACCGGGAATGGAAACGGCCTCACCAGGGATGCTGGTGGCGCTGTTGCCAGTGACCTTGATCTGAGCACAGGCGTAGTAGAACTCGGCCTGGCCATCGTGGGCACCGTGGAGACCGATGTGCTCACCACGGACAAGGTACTCGCCATCGGGGATGGTGGAGGGGATGGTGAAGTGGACAGAGTCCTCACCCCAAGAGCACCAGGCATCGCCACGGAGAGACTCGGCGTTACCAGACTTGCAGATGAGGGCCTGGTGAACCTTGTACCACTCGCCAGAACCGTCGTAGGTAGTAGCATCGTCAGCAGGGCTGATGTAGACCTGGGCAGGACCAGGGTGGAGCATGCCGGTACCGCCATAGGCCTGCTTGAGACCAATCTCGTCACCGGCCTTGACCTCGTACACCTGAGCGGCGGCCTTGGCTCCCTTGTTGCAAGTGAAGTCCTTGTCGGTGGGGGTGATGGAACCGTCGGGGGTGTTCTTGAACTTGGTGGGCATGTAGCCGTTGGTGTGCTGACGGATGTAGGTGTTGGCAGATCCCTCAAGGGCGCCGTTGACGGTGAGCTGGTCAAAGGTGTAGTGGGCAGAGACGGCGGTCAAAAGACCAGAGACGGCGGCAGCGGTGAACTTCATGTTTGCGGTTTTGGGTTTTGGTAAGGGTTTAGAGAATGTGTGGTTTTAAGATTGAAAACGAAAGTGAGTTAAAAGAAAGACGAATGAATGATTCTAGAGGCTAGCTCTTAGAAGTGTAAAGTACAGACAGAACGAATGAAAGGAACTGAGGAAGGATGGGATTAATCGTCAATGATGATGGGAGAATCAGTTGTTGATATAGTCCCGACTCTCGATAGAAAAGAAGCCTCAACATTGCAGTTGCTACCGCTTTGGGTAATAAGACAATGGTTGCTCCATTATTCAGCGTTGTCAATCGAAATCCCTGTCATGACAACCTGGCCCGTCAGTGTCTTGGTTGAGGGGGCGGTTCGTTTCACTCACCCTGGTTATTCTGGGGTGCTGAAACGATAGCTCAGGCAGGGCTCCTGAGAAATAAGATGACTTTTAGTCTTAGGTTGACGTTATGCTGGTGAACTCCCTGGCAGGGCCATGATGCCATGATGATTTCTGGCCCAGCGTTACATTGTTCGTGGTTTCATACTGTTGGCATGGCGGCTGGGCCAGGAGAAGCAGCTGAATTTGACAATTTGTGGGCGACAGAACAGGTCATTTTGACCCTGGAGCTCAGATCTATTCTCGTAGCGTGTCTTGTCAATCCCGGTAGCGTTGGACTCAGCGCTGGAGGATCCTTGACAGCCCCTAGTTGGCGGTCACAAGAGCAAGACCAGGAATACACATGAGAGGGCGGCTTAGGAAAAGCTTTAACCTCAAAAGTAACTTTAATATGAGTAAAATAATCATTTTATTAAGGTTTTTAAACGTCTACGACTTTATTTCGACCATCAGTATGATTACTTCTTTGAGGCCCACAAGAGCTGGCTTCAAACACCATGTCTCGGCCCCCTACTCTGTTGGGGACATGGACAATTGCTGTCTCTACATGTGTTGAAACGTCATCCACTTGCTTCTGTTGAGTGTTTATGCCGTACTGAGATTACAAGGCATTAGAATTTTCTGGAGCGGCGCAATTGCTGCATTGGAAATCCCAATCCCGACCTTTTCGCTAATCACCTCGGCAGCCCCTTTTTTGGCGATCGCTAATATTAGCGATTGAGTCAGGAAACATGACCCATGAATAGGAGGAGATTTGTCCAATGGAATCGCCCGTCAAAATTTTCATTTGCCGTGTGCAGTCTTCGTCTAGTCTTCCATGGGCTATCAATTGTTCGCTTCACGTTTCTGTATCCTGGCAACAGATCTTCCCCGATGCCCCATATTACGTTTTCATCCAGGATGAATCCTTCGCAAACATTGCCCTGGACGCCTTGCTGAAGATGTGGTGTTGAAGACGATTGAGTCTTTTGGGTTTGTGGTGCTGTGGTTGTATGCTGATGTGTGTATCAAGCATTGTTGCCAACAATTGTGAATTGAGATAATTAATGAACTTTGATCGAATGATGCACCAATACCATCCAGTTCCCGCGGGACAGTTAGCAAGGAACAGAGGACTAATTCCATCCACCTAGATTGGAGGGTAAATAAGTTAGTGTCCAATTTCTCGTGTTAGGCGTCTCCCGTCCAAGGGCATTCTCCATCAATGCATCCTCGTGATGTTTGCCAAGGCCGTGTGTTCCTTGGACATGGGTGTTGTTCCCTTCTTGACCGTTTCGCGAGTGTCTCATGGCGACCCCTTTTGTAATCATGGTGTGGTCTTCGGGCCGCCCCCTAGATTGGTGGCGCCGTAGTGGGTTAGACGACAAGATGTAGCCGCCATTAGCAAAGCAAGCTGCCGCGATGGGAAAGGGCGTTAACCGTTGAGCTAAGCGGTCCAACGGGCACCTTACCCTGCAGGGAGGTTTACGTGATAATAACTACACTTTCAACTCAACCAGGACGAGGAGGCTATGAAGTGAATATCAGAATTCGAAGTATTTGATGCAGTGGTTCAATTATTTAGTATACGTGAATATCTTGACAATCCGTGTTGACGGTTGTGCTGCTGAGGAAATCGTGGTTTTGTGATGAATTTCTCTCGATGCGCTCAACCCTGGATTCGATATTTGTCTCAGTTGAACAAGTACATAATCACCATCGGGAATCAGAGTCAGCGGTAATTGTAGAGATGTCGGCATATAACAAGCTACGACCATTAAACCAAACAGTGTCAAACTTCCCATCACATCAGCGTCAATGCTGTAACGGAGCATGACGTGACAAGAATTTTACGAGTTTAGTAATTGAAACTATGTCATGAGTCAAGTCAATGAGTCAATCCGTTGCAACATGGCTTCTATAGAATTCTGCTCGTTGCTTTTCCCTGTTCCTTACTGTGACGTGACACTGCAGATAAGAGCCTGAATGTCTTGAGGTCTAGCCCATCGCAGGTGGCAACAGGTGGCCCAAGTTTCAGAGGCAGGGTTAGGGAGGGTAATTAGCATCTTGCAGCACACTGAAGGGTTAAATCAGGGGTCGACGGCCCCAATTCACTGTCATGCTAATGCAGGAACCGGCCGAAATCATCCACTCCGCTGTACAGTGTGTGCATCTGTTATCATATCAATAATTTATTGCATACACGTCAATTATTCCTTCAATCATAGGATTCTGACATGCTAAATTCTGATGTTACAGTACTAAAGTCCTACCAATTGAATTAAACTCTTGTCAGCCTGGCGGTCTAAGCTTGACTATTATAGTGCAGTTCATAACCCTAATGTTTAATATTATACCTCTGTATAACGAGTTATCCTACGTTTTATCGCTGAATCACTTGATAATCCAAGAAAAACCCCACTGTTTCGTTTGCAGCATGCATTTACAGACGCGAACTACAAGCGAACCACAAACAATACTGAATAAACTACAAACGAACTGCAATCTCTAACTCACTTATTGTTGCACTTCGCCCGAAATCTGATTGTCACCAAGATGACTATATATAACACCTCTTGTAGACTCTTGGAAGTCCAGACAACTTACCCTCTTGTCACCCATTTTTTGGTCTGATAATGACAATTTTGAAATACTCTTCAAAATCACAATTCCAGCCATCACAATGGATTGCTTTTCCAAACTGCCATCGTTGGTTCGAATCAACATCATTATCAATGTCGAATCCACCACCAGTATTAAACAACTAATCCAAGCATCGCCTTTCATGCTATCGGAATACATAGTCAGCCGACCAAGCATCGCGCGTGGTATAGTTACCAACCTTTTGTCTGGTGATCATGGACAGCTTTTGCAAGACGCCCTCTTCATCTCCAATCTTCCTCAAGCTGGCTGCGCCCATGAGCCTGCAGTCTCTGACAACATCAAGCGTTGGATTACCAAAACATTCCCTGATCCTCTCAAGCAATACGATAACGTCACTGTTGGGAGCCTCTATCGTCTACTATCTCGACTGATCATTTTGATTGAAGACTACATCACCAAGGCAACTGGTCCTCTCCCAGCTCGAGCCTACCATGGGCTTCCGTACATCACAGGAGCCAAGCCTGGTCTCTATTTCAAAGGGCAAAAAATTGAATCTCAACAAGTGTTGTTCGCTGATCTCACCGCGTCGGAAAGACACCACCTCTTAAAAACTTTCCTCAGGTATGAGGTCTTCTGTAAACTCGGCCATCCTTTCATCTCGGACTCCGTTTCTCAGGATGTCTTCACCAAGCCCATCAAGGCTTCGCACCAGAAGATGCCAGCAGCCGACCTCCAAGCGTTACAGTGTGTTCATGAGTACCTGAGAGGTCTGTATGGAGCCGTTTTTGCCCATTGTCAGGACTCATGGCTTCCAAACCGGCCACCACAGATCCAGGGTCTTTCCGGATTGCTATACCCTGATACTATGCATTTTAACGCCCAGGAATATTCCAAGACATTGGTTGGGGGCAACAAGGATTTGTCCAATATTCTTCCAGGGTTTGGACTTGACTTACTCACACACATCCTCACATTTCTCCACGCGGACAACAGCAACCATTCAAGCCTCGTCAATTGGCTTATCGCATTCTCAAAGAAGAGCGCATTCAGCGGTGATCCGTGGATTTCCTGCAAATATTTTGCCGGCCACCTCAGACAGTCAATGGGTTACGACCATTCCATCTTTCAGTGGGGGTTAGCGCCCGACTCAAAGTATCGAGAAGCTGAGGCCGGATTTCTGTACTCTTTCAGGTGGTATCGCAGACAGAAAAGAACGCAGACTCAGATGCACAAGATTCAACGAGCCATTTTTCGACAAAGAGCCTGGGTCTTCTTTGACGATAAGAGACTGTTTCCTGATGTCCCTGTACATTTGCCAACCATGGATGATCTAGACGGATGCCCCCATCTTGAGGGTATGACCTTCGGGTCTCACAAACAGCAACCAAGGTTGCAAGCAGATCTTTCTGAGCGAGGCTTGAAAGGCGAATTGGAGCAAAGAGCGGAAGAAGATCGGGAAATCAATCGACGAGTTGATTTTGGTACACCACAGTATTTTAAATACTCATCACAAGACGGAATAGCGGCGTTCTGGAAATATTAGGAGTGGAATCGGCGAGAACTGGTCATGTTGGAACAAGCGACAGTGTTTGGTTGAATAATCATGTCAAAGTTTTATGTTGGTCTTAAGGTCAGGAGTTTGTCAAGATGGTGCGTTATTGTGACTATTGCAGGAGTATCCTGTAGTATTATTCTTCATAAATTGAATATTGTAACGGGAGAATACTCTGACTGTTATCGTGATGCCTGCAAGATAGATACACACAACAGCGTGTTGATTGACGTGTTATCAGTTTTGGCACTATCAATGCTGGAATCATTGATACCATGACTGGAGTCCTTATCGACGTAGGAATCATTTCCGAAAGCGAACGCTAGCACTGACTGTTCCTCGATGTAATTGGTTGCCCCATCGCTGTATGCCAATCGCGCCAATAGGTTACTAATCTGGCCAAGCGTATCTGGCCAAGCGGAGAATTCAGCCGTGACTAACTTCACATGCCAGTATAAAACAAACTGCCCCGCCTCTCGACTTGACTCGCCAAAGCCCACTTAGTAATTGTGCATAGAGGCGGTACACGCAGACTCATGGTGGTCGCGCATCGAAAGGATGGAGACCCCTGATCCAGCTCCAGGTAGGAAACGGTCAGTTGTCGGCTCGACAGGCTCTACCTTGTCGGTTCAGCGAAGTAAGCGCGCCAAGTACGCGTCTGTCGCCTGGTAAGTCGTGTAATGTTTCAAAACAACAGTCCTAACATGGCGAAGCAATGAGTGTAAGAAGAGAAAGCTCAAATGCGTAAGGGAGGATGGCGAAGAGCCTTGTCAGAGGTGCATGGCTAATAAAGTCGAATGTGTGTTTGTTCCGTCACTTCCGCCAAGGGACGATGGAAATCTGGTCAGAGGAACCACTCAAGAGTCACAGTATGTATCCCGATTCAAAGTTGCACACTATACTAAGTTATTTCCAGATCAGACTTGGCATCCCTAAGCCAACAAGTCACTGCACTGCAGAGTCAAGTTGGTGCCTTGACCGCAGCATTGCATGACCTAACACAACAAGTTTCAAATATTCACAACCAAACCCCTGCAGCATCAAAGGTCACTCCCCTGGGTCACACACCAACATACAGAAACGAGCTTCGAACTGTCAGGAATCAACCAAGAGAACCTCAATTCATCGGACCAACGAGATCGGCCTACAGCTTCAAGATCGCCGAGACATCTCTGACGGGTATGGGCATTGGGGAACACAATGCTACCAACATGAGCTCCCCAGCCATGTCGCCAACCGCGTCAGTGCAGGTTATCGAGGACCGAGAACTGTCTGCTACGCTAGAAGATGCGGATGTTCTCCCAAGCCTGGGCGTTATCGAGATTCAAAGACTACTAGAGATCTACGACGAGGAAGTACAATCAGTCTACCCTTTCATCGACATCAGCGAACTTTCTGAAAAGGTTCCTGTTATTGTCGAACTTACAAAAACACGACATGACTCACCGACAACGAACCACATCAAAGACGTTCAGCTTGTAAAGATGGCCGTGGCTACAGCTGCCGTGATTGAGGCACAGGGACCGAATAACATCAGCAAGAAGCTCATTGACGACGTTGAACCCGTTATATGCAGAGTATCAGGCGAGGCTTTCATTGATCTCAAGGAATTGCAGCTCATGATCATGCTGGTAATAGTGCCTACTCTTGTGTCTTGAAATGGAACTGACCCTGGCAGAGCATTTACTGGTTTCATTCTGGCGAGGAGTTACTTGCATGGAGATCGATCGGTAATGCAGGACGCGAAAGCCTTGAGGCTGGTCTGCATCGTCGGTCTACACTTTTCGAGAACTTCAAAGAACCCAAGGAAAGAGACTTGGCTATAAGATGCTTCTGGTGTGTCTATATCCTTGATCGACGATGGAGTTTTGGGACCAGCCTGTCATTTGGCTTATTCGACCGCGATATTGACTCCCAATTGCCAGAACCAGTACGTGCCCTGGCCATCACGTCGAGTTATCAACGAGCTTCTATGATGTCCAAAATCACTGACCATGTTAGGGCGATCAATACCCCTACCTCCGCTGTATGGTAGCCTATGCTCGGCTGTGCTCCAAGGTCTGGGAGGATTTACCCTTTGATTCATCACCACTATCCGTGCCGAAAGACAAAGTTGACTTTCTCGACTTTCTCACACAAAACTGGATCAATTCGATCCCTGAGGATTTTCAACTCCGACATCCACGACGACCCCTAGCCGCGCGAAACCAACCTCGGGTACTGCAGCGGTTACGGACACTGCTCTATTTACGCGGTAACTACATACGAAACTTGGTTCTGCGCCACCATGTTTTAAGCCCAGCCAACTTGCGTGCCGGGATGCAAGGGGCCCAGCTCGTTGTTAGCATCGCCCAAGACACGGTACAGGTTCTAGTGCATTTGAACGACACAAGCGATATTTATTCCCGACAACCACACACCTTCAACTACTTCCTCCTAGGGGCTCTAGCTTCTATAATCTTGGCTGTCTGCCACGCCCCTGACGTCTTTGCCGAGCTCTGCCGGCAGACATTCCAGGATGCTGTGCGACTTCTCAAAGGGGTATCGCAACAAGGGCAGTTGAGTAAAAGATTATGGCGCTCAATTCGGGGCACTCTTCATCGGGCATTATCTCTCGAGTCGCCAAGCGCTGTAAACGGCCCACCAACGGTCACTGCAGTAACCCAAAATGAGCAGAGAGCAACACCAGCACAGAACTTGACTCGGGAGAACCACGTCAACTTTCCGAGTCAGACTAATTGGGCATGGCCCAGCGCAAACAATGTCGTGCTGGACGGATCATTGCCAGACATGTTTGGACTAGAAACAGACCTCATGAATCTCTTTGGCATGTTTGAGCAGGACAATATGATAGCTGGTCAAATGAATGGTTCGCTCAGCAGTGAGCGAGTTGACGGTCAGGATGATATCACGGAAGGGGACGATTTGGGTCGGTTTAATGGGGTATTCTGAGTACAATTTAGATTAAAATGACAACCAATGAAATGAATGGCACAAGCCAATAAAAATTACAGCCAACGCCGCTTATGCACCTCGTGTCTCAGGAATTCCATCGACGACATCTGAATCGACATTGGGAACCTCAAACTTGTACCTTCCACGGAACACGTAATATAGAACTCCAGCAAAAACCCAACCAGCCATAACGACGATCGAATAGTTCATGGTCTGAGGCGTGACGGGCATCGAACTGGGGAACGTGCTGAAGATGACAACAACAGTGATCCAGATCAGACTGATGATGTTGGCCACAGGTCCTGCAATTCGACCCAACTTGAAAGGCCCGAAGCTGTTGTGTGACAAGAGATGACCCCTCTGGAACAGCATTGCGATGATGGGAAAGGCATAGCTGGAGTACATGCCGATGATGGCCATGGACAGGATGGCATTAAAAGCAGTGGTATTGCCAAGATAGATGAATCCGAGCAGCATCTGAAGGACAGTGACGACCACCACGGAATAGACAGGGATCTCTAAGTTCTTATTGACGTGGCTGAGTTGCTTGTCAAAGGGTGTGGCCCTGTCTCTAGCAAAAGCCCACAGGGTTCGAGAGGTAGATGTGATGCCGGCAGCAGTGGCAGCAATAGCAATGCAGATGAGGACAAGAGACAAGACGCTAGTCGCAGCCCTGCTCTTGGTAACGTCAAGGAAGATCTGCATGAATGGGAAGCCTGTGGGTGTTTGTAGAAGAGTCTCGAGAGGACCGGTGGAGAAGAGAAGTACGATGGCGTACACAAGGCCCATGAGTCCGTTGACGCCGACACTGCCGACCATGGCGAGAGGGACGTTTCGACTAGCATGGGGCATTTCCTCAGCCAAGTGACACGCAGCATCATAACTATGTCATGTTAGTAAAGTAACGAGACGCCATTAGATGTCTTACCCGAGGAAAGGATAGACGGCACTAAGAAGACCGACAAGCCAGGAAACGCCATCATTCTTCCATCCGCTATAGTTTGTAAACTCTGTAAAGACAAAAGACGCAGAGTTCTTCGGGGCCATGACGCCAAGAACAATTAGGATCGCGACGAAGCCGACAACATGGATGAGACCTTACAAAATTAGCATACTGAAGGGCTTGTATGGGAGTTTACTGACCAGACACGGTGTTGGTTGTGGGAAGAAGTCTATGGCCCCAGATGTTCATCACGAGACCATACACCAAGACGGCCCAGTAGAACAGCATGCCTTGCCACCTCTGAGGGACATATGAATCGTCGTTGACGATAACGACCGACTGAATCTGGAGACCAGCTGCAAAGGCAGCGGATGATGTCAAAACAATCTGACCTCCGACACAGACCCAGCCGGTGATGAAGGACGCGGAAGAGCGGATCGAGGATGGGGTGAGAGCGGCTACCCAGTGGTACTGTCCTGTAGTGGTCAAGGTTAGCGATGTTTGGTTGAAGGACCTGGGTGCTTACCTCCTGCAGTAGGATAGATGGAAGCGATCTCACCGAGAGAGCTGGCGATGCATAGGGAGCAGATGGCCGACAAGACCCTGGACTATCAGCGATTGACCAAGCTGAGGTAGACGTGACTTACAGATTATAGAAGAGACACGGAGCTCCGCCGCTCAACAAGGCTGTTGCGATGACAGTGGACAATGCCTCCCAGGTGGCCATGAGACAAACGCACAAGGCGCATAGCGAAAAGAGAGAATACTGTCTGCGGAGTTCCTGAGTATGTCCCAGCTGAGCAAGTCGAAGGGCATCCTCATTAGGGGTGATTGGGGTGCCCTTGGCGATACTGGCAGTTTCTTTCTCCATGGTAATTCGAGACTTGAGAATCCGGTGAACTTTCCTGTTGATGGTATTCCCTGATTTCTTTACGGCATAGTCGGGAATCTAGATGGATTTGTACTTGAGAATGCGGAAGTCAAGCCCCTTTCGCCGAGAGGGAGGGGACACCATGTCCAAGGTGATACCGGTAGATTTGGTATCTCGAAGAGATAAAACGAACCGGGACTAGCCCTGTAACCAACCCTGGTACTGGGATATCAAATCGCTATCAAGATTGCATACTAGACCGGGGGGCGGTGCGTAAAAACGCGGGGAAATCTGGAGATAGGGCCTCACATCTGCGCTATGGAGGCCTAGACGCGTGGGAATGGGAGATAAGGGTGGGTAGTATCCTTCCGCGTTCCGAGACCCGTTCCGAGGTCAATGGCCGGAATTCCATTCCGAGTAGTGGTGGGTTTGGAGTATTTGATAGGCGTGGAGATTTCTGATTGTCTGCTTTCTTCACTCCCTCTGACCACCTCAATTGAGCCAATTCCGACACTGCACATAATACCACCGTTGCAGGCCTGTCTTCATTCAGTTGACCTGTCTGTCCTTGTCTCTATCCCCAACCAATCCCATTGCAGCCTTTGTTTCTCAGCACCATGGCGTTGCCCCATCCCTTGTCTGCCCTGAGTGGCCACGAGACCAATCTTGCGCGAGACATTGTCAGGGCCGCCCACCCAGGTGCTCTTATGCACTTTAGACAGTCCTACCTGTTTGAGCCTCCCAAAGAGGAAGTTGTCAAGTTTCTGGAGCTCGAGCACTCTGGAAAGCTGACAAGGTCCTCCCCACGACCTGATCGCTGTGCCCAGGTGTTTTACGACATCATTGGTGGCGATCAAAAGGTTCAATACTATGAGGCAGTGGTTGATTTGACCAAACAGTCCATTGTTGAACAGCAGGTCATCAGCCCAGAGCACCAGGCTAGTTTGACAGTGTAAGTCATAATTGTCCCGCTAGTTGAACCGTTTTACTGACATGGGCTAGCTATGAGTTTGACGCACTTGTCCAGGCTGTGGAAAAGTCAGAACTCTTCAAGGAGAAGCTCAGCAAGTTCAAGTTGCCTGAAGGTTTTGAAGCCGTTGTTGAGCCTTGGCCTTATGGTGCTCCTGATCTCGAGGATGGCAACACCCGCTTCTTCCAAGCCCTCGTCTTTGCCCGCGACACACGCAAAGGTCCCGACTCAAACTTCTATGGCTACCCCATTCCCCTGATTCCCGTCATGGACGCCAGCACGAAGACAATTGTCCGTGTTGATGAGCCCGCTACTGGTGGCAAGGGCGACAGTCTCACAGAAAAGACCCATGCTCCTGGTCCTATTGACCACTGCCAGCCTGCCGAGTACGTCCCTGAGCTGCTCCCTGGCGGCACACGCAAGGACTTGAAGCCCTTGATGGTTGTCCAGCCTCAAGGCCCTAGCTTTTCTATCACAGATGGTAACCTCATTGAGTGGCAAAAGTGGCGCATGCGAGTCACTTTTAACCCTCGTGAGGGTGCTGTCATCCATGATATCCGTTATGATGGCCGCCCAATCATGTACAGACTAAGCATCAGTGATATGGTAAGTCACACAGACATCGGTTTAAATAGAAGCTAACATGAACAGACTGTCCCTTACGCTGACCCTCGACCTCCCTACCATCGTAAGCAGGCCTTTGACTTTGGCGATGGAGGCCTCGGCAATGCTGTTAACAACTTGACCCTTGGATGTGACTGTCTCGGTGTCATCAAGGTAAGTCCCAACCACTCTCTAGACGTCCACGACTAACAGGCTTAGTACTTTGACGGTGTTCTCATTGACGCTGATGGTACCGCTCAAGACACCAAGAATGTCATTTGCTTGCACGAACAAGACAACGGCATCGGCTGGAAGCACACTGACTGGCGCACTGGCCGTGCTACTGTGACTCGTCGCCGAGAGCTTGTTATCCAGTTCATCATCACCCTGGCCAACTATGAGTACGTCTTCAACTACAAGTTCGACCAGGCTGCGGGTATCATGGTCGAAGCTAGAGCAACTGGTATTGTGTCTGTCGTCAACATTGATCCTGGCAAGACCAGCGAATGGGGAAATGTCGTCAGCCCCGGAGCATTGGCACAGAACCACCAGCACGTGTTCTGCGTCCGTATAGACCCTGCCATTGATGGAAACGAGAACACAGTTGTGCAGGAGGAGAGTCTGCCTCTCCGAATGGACAAGCGAACAAACCCCAACGGTAACCTGTACGAGGTGCGACAGACCCAGGTCACTACATCTCAGGGCCTCGACGCCGCACCGTTCCACAACCGAGTCTTCAAGGTCCAGAACCTTAAGAAGCTCAACCCCATCACGGGCAAGCCTGTGGGCTACAAGATTGTGCCACCACCAACTCAACTGCTCCTGGCCGACCCCAACAGCACGCAAGCTAAGCGTGCCCTCTTCACCAAGCACCATCTCTGGGTCACAAGATACAAGGACCACGAGTTATATGCCGGCGGACGCTACACGCTGCAGAGCAAGATTGAAGTCGGTGGTGTAAGCGATGCCGCCGATCGAAATGACGACGTCTTGAACAAGGACATTGTTGTGTGGAGTGTCTTCGGCCTGACTCACAACCCCAGAGTTGAGGACTGGCCAGTGATGCCTGTTGAGATTCTTCAATTACACATCACACCGTCTGATTTCTTCACCGGTAATCCGGCCATTGATGTGCCTTCAGATAAGGACATTGGATCCCGTCTAACTTCGGGATGCTGTAAGGGGGAGACACCCAAGTTGTAATTATATCATAGCGGTTGACTTGATGGCGAACATTGTTGGCAGATAGCATATGGAATTTTATTTTGTATAATTCCTCATTAGCATGACCTGAACAATTGACTTTAGAACGTAAAGACGCGAACCACTGAGCGACCAGTCAATGAGATGAGACCTTCCTGTACACAACAATTGCTGTAGGAAACTATGGAATTAGTCTACCATCTTGGCATAAAGCCGCCATTGAATAACGATCAAATTATTTTCTTAGAGTTGACCTCCTCAAGTTCGGTATTTAGAATTTCTTTAGGATTGTATTCATGATAAGATGGAGAAATGGTGCATCTATCACTCGATCAGGCTAAACTTTGCAACGTTCTGACGTCAAATGCAACACATGGATCGGAGATATCTGTAGATCTATTCAGAAGCAATTATAATCGCTACTCTTGTTTACGCGGATTTGTTTGATAACAAGGTTTAGTCGCTATTTCTCCACGACTACTGAACGGAAAGTCGTCGGAACCCCGTACAGAATTCCGAGATACGATACCATGCACTAACCATTCGGAGGACGCCCATGACTCGTTCAATCACACTTTACAAATGCATATTCTTAGCTGAGACCCACGGACTCATCTTCCCTGCCGTGGCCATTCGTAATCAACATGATCACCATGGATCACTGATAACAAAGATATGACCGAGGCTGCCGGGTCAATCTTGCGGAACCACCTGTCCATTCCGAGACAGTCCCGACATACGATGTAACAACAATATGAGCCTACATATGTAGTGTACTGACCCTCATGTTATCACATCAGCCAACACTTTCTGTGTTATCGCCCCATCTTACTGATAAGACTCACGTAACAAGACACACAGACTCATTTATCAAGAAACCGTCGAAAATCATGGCAGAGCTGACCATTACCGGGGCTGGTGGTAGGAAGATCACACGTATGTTCAACCCCACAATATTGATCGTTCCTACAGGGATGCTAACAGACTGACACTAGTTCCAACCGGACTCTTCATCAACAACGAGTTCCAGGCCGCCACCGATAATAAGACAGTCACGACTGAGAACCCAGCTACTGGAGACATCATCGGTAATCTCTCTGCTGCTCAAGCCTCTGATGTCGATCGTGCAGTTGCCTCTTCACGAAAGGCATTTTCTACCTGGAGACACACACGACCGAGTCAGCGACGGCTATTGCTTAATAAGTTGGCGGATCTGATCGAGGAGAATGGCCAAGACCTTGCATCAATCGAGGCAGTCGATGCTGGCCTCCTGTACAACATGTCCCTGGGCTTGAGTGTTTCTCAATCTACAGAGACGTGTCGTTACTTTGCAGGATGGGCCGATAAGATTGATGGTCAGTCCATTGACTTTGATGGAGGCTTGGCCTACACAAGGCATGAGCCTATTGGTGTTTGTGCTGCTGTTGTTCCATGGAATACACCACTGTAAGTTTGCACCATCAAGACAGTATCATTGGCTAACCTGATTGCAAGAATGATCACCATATGGAAGCTGGCCCCTGCGTTGGCAGCTGGAAACACATTGATCATCAAAACCCCTGAGCTAGCTCCCTTGTATGGACAGAAGCTAGCTCAACTCATTGTTCAGGCTGGATTCCCCCCTGGTGTTGTCAATATCATCTGCGGTCTAGGAACTGTTGCTGGACAAGCTCTGGCTGATCATGCCGAAGTTCGAAAGCTCTCCTTTACTGGCAGTGTTGGTGTCGGACGAGCCATTCTTGCCAGTGCTGCTAGAACCAACCTGAAGAGAATCAGTCTGGAGCTGGGTGGCAAGGGGCCGACCATCATATTCGCTGACGCTGACTGGGAGAATGCGCTGATGTGGTCAACCATGGGCATCACAATTCATAATGGACAGATTTGTGCCGCTGGTAGTCGAATCTACGTGCAAGAGGAGATATATGACCGCTTTGTGGCCGAATTCTCAGCACGAACTAGGGATGCAGTTATTGGAGATCCTCTCTTGGACGATACAGTCAAGGGGCCTGTGATTAGCGCAACACAAAAAGAGAGGATCTTGAGTTACATCACCAAGGCTAAGAAGGAGGGCACTGAGCTACTTCACGGAAACGATGAGGCCATTGCCAACACCAAGGGACACTACATCCCCAACACTGCCTTCTACAACGTTTCACCAGAGGCCACCATCATCCGCGAGGAGGTGTTTGGTCCCGTTGCAAGCATTGCCAAGTTCAAGACGGAACAGCAGGTTATTGATCTTGCAAATGATAATGTTTACGGCCTGGCAGCTTCTGTTTTTACTACCGACATCAGCAGGGCCATAAGAGTGTCGGAAGGGATCGAGTGCGGCTTGGTGACCATCAATTCGTGGGGTAATGTGGATGCCAACACTCCTTTTGGCGGTGTCAAGCAGAGTGGTTTTGGGAGGGAGAATGGTCAAGATGCGCTGCATGACTGGACACAGGTGAAGTGTGTCAAGGTCAATGTGTTCAAGCTGTAGTTGAAGATGAACTGACTACTTGTGTAATAGCGATGCTAATAGACATTAAATTGTAGTCAGCGTAGTTCTTTGAAACATGTCTAAACTTGTACTGTGTTAAGGATTATTATTAGCCTCCCTAATGTTAATACCGAGATCTCGGTCAGGGCTGGCTACCAGGACATTTATAACATTTGTAATCGACAGATATAATATGAACGATAGGGTATCTGAGACATCGATAACAGCAACCGCATGTCCACTTTGTTATCGACTAGCGTAGTCCTGATGCTCGGAATCGGCGTTCCGACCTAATCTGCCCCTAACATGGAGCAGATTAACAAGCAATAGCCATCATAATAAGGACCAGCCTGTGAACTACTGTTCTTTTTGCTGCTTTGAATTGAAGTGTTGCTTAGTGCTAATATCGATCGAACTCATCTTTCAAGGAACTCATCACTCAATTTGCCCACTCGCCTCATTATTACAATACAGTCAACACTTCTACCCATTTGCTTCAGCAACTTATCGTACTTGACGCCTCAGGAATTCTTTTCTTGAGTCATCCTCAGCATTCAGTAGACGGATGAATCCTCTTATTAAGGGCCACCAGGTCCACCAGGTGATCGATCATCTACGGCGAGCTATTCAATCTCGAGATGGTCGTGACATTGTCCTTTTGTTTGCCGGAGAGGCATCGCGGATGATAGCTCTTATTCTGGAGCTCATGACAACATACATACGCAGAGCAGGTCAATTACGCAGACCAATTTTCTTCAAGACCTGTGCAGGTCCACAGATGAAATGTTTCACCAGTTGTGCAAGCAAGACTGCAACTCGCATGAGAACCTTGACAGATATACTGGAAGAATGGCAGGTTATGAACCGCCTTTGGGGTGTTTTGGATATGTGGACGGCCGCCAAAGACTTGATCGACCGGGTCTCGGCCAGGAAGTCCAATAACGAACCCATCAATGTGCTGAACACCAGTATCCAAGCCTTGCAAACGATCTGTCTCACTTCTTTTCACGTTTGCGAAGCTACTGGATTTCTTTCATCGAGAAAAATTGTCAAGTGGTCGCCAGAGACGCAGGAGAAGCTGTCATTCTTCGCCGTTCGATCATGGGCGGCTTTTACAGTGATAGAGATTGGACGTCTCCTACTTGACTGGTCGGAAACAACTCAGGACAGCGTTGATGTGTCAGATGATTGGAAGAGGAACTGGAAGAAGGAATTTCTCCAAAACCTGGCGTGGGCTCCTGTGACTCTTCATTGGAGTCTACGCGATGGATTGATACCCGAGGCGCTTGTCTCCCCGCTGGCAGTTTTTGCAACATGGAGTCTAATGAAGGATGTTTGGAAGACTTCAGCTTAGACAAAGGTGTTTGTACATGAATTATTCTATATTTCATTCCCACTTGGTTGAAGAATGTACCACTCATCTTGTCACTCATATCTCTCTTGGTCCCATTGTTGCGGCTATGCACATCGAGATGCAATAACTTGAACTGGATAGAATGTCTTCGTAAAATATTCCGCAAGCACTTTCTGGTTCATCCATCACGATTTAGGTTCAGGATTCCTGTGTCCACACTGCATCTTGACGGTCCTCGGAAACGCTGGGGGATTTCCGAGTCTAGACTTTCAGGCTTTGCTGACAACCAAATTAGAGAGGCAAAACTCAGTATCGGAAAGATTCCGATGAACAATGTTACTGTACGTGATCACGATAGCTTCTTAAACAAATAACAAGCCCCGAAGGCTCAACCAGAGACAGTCAATCATCTCATCTCAGTTTCAAGTTCACAACGATGTCCAACATTCAGATCAACATGCCAGAGAACGACAGCACCGTTATCATCGGTAGCGGTCTAACTACGCAATCCTCACAAGTGGATGTACTAGACTTGGTGGTCCTAACTTCTCTTTTACTTGGCGCCATCGTCTATCTGTCAAACGGAAAACTATGGAACGTTTCCAAGTCAAAAGCAACCTCAGACTCAACACAAACCGCCTCGGGAAATGACAGCCTCCGAAGTATTGTTCATGTCGTCAACACTACTGGAAAGAACTGCATCATCTTTTATGGATCCCAGACCGGCACTGCAGAGAACTATGCCCAGAAGTTGGCCAGAGAAGCCAGCTCAAAATATGGACTAGATCCCATGGTGGCAGATCTTGAGGAGTACGATTATCATGACCTCTCTGAACTCTCCGAACAAACCATTCTTATGTTTGTTCTTGCCACTTACGGCGAGGGAGAGCCGACGGATAATGCCATGGAGTTTTACACCTATTTGACTGGCGGTGAAGATGGTGAGCAACCCGACGTCAACCTGGAGAACGTCAGGTACGTAGCTTTTGGCCTTGGAAACAGCACATATGAACACTACAACGCTATGGTACGACATGTTAGCAAGGCCCTGGATCAACTTGGTGCTCAGAATATGGCTCGCATAGGTGAAGCCGATGACGCTGCTGGAACTACGGAAGAAGACTTTCTGTCATGGAAGCAAGACATGTGGCCCAAGTTGGTGCAACAGTTTGGTCTTGAGGAGCGAAATGTTGCTTATGAGTCTACCTTTGGAGTTGTGGAGAGGGATGATTTGAGCCCTTCGTCGCCGTCTGTTTTCCTCGGTGAAGCAAATGCCGAGACCCTGGATGCTGGTTCAGCAAACCGACAGTTTGGAAACACCAACCCGTTTATTGCCAACATTCGCGACTCAAAGGAACTATTTACTGCCAAGGACAGAAACTGTATCCACATGGAGATTGATCTCGGTTCCTCCGGACTCAGTTATGAAACAGGTGACCATGTTGCCATCTGGCCTACAAACTCAGAGGATCAAGTCAACCAGCTACTTCAGATTCTCGGACTTTCAAGTAAGAGAGATACAGTCATCTCTATTGTTAGCCGAGAGTCAACAGCCAAGTCGCCCATCCCTACACCCACGACTTACGCCACTGCACTTCGTTACTACCTTGAGATCGCTGGTCCTGTGTCCAGAGAATCTATCGACATCATTGCTGCATTTGCACCCAACGAGACGGCAAAGACAGAAGCCACCAAACTGGGAAGCGATAAGGAATACTTCCACACAAGAATCAGCCAGCCGCGTCTTACCATCGCGCAGGTGCTCAACTCGCTCAGCGGTGGACAGCCTTGGACTGCCCTGCCATTCTCGGCTATCATTGAGGGTTTGAACAAACTCCAACCCCGGTATTATTCCATCTCCTCGTCATCTCTTGTCCAGCCGAAAGCTGTATCAATCACGGCCGCTGTCGAGTCTTGTGAAATTAAAGGACGTCCTGAAGCATTCAAGGGTACCACTACCAACTATCTTCTTGCATTGAAAGAAGCTCAAAACCAAGAGGCACAGTCTGGGCAGACCAAGTATCTTCTTGATGGCCCTCGTGAGAAGTATTCGGGTTTCAAGGTTCCCATTCACCTTCGCAAGTCCAACTTCAAACTCCCCAAAGACTCATCTCGTCCTGTCATTATGATTGGCCCCGGAACAGGTGTTGCGCCATTCCGGGCATTCGTGCAAGAAAGAGCCGCTATGGCCAAACAGGGCAACACTATCGGCAACACTTTACTATTCTTTGGCTGTCGTCGACGTGATGAAGATTATCTCTATCAGTCCGAGTGGCAGGTGAGTACGGAAGCCTAAATATTTGATATAAGACTGACTATTTGTAGGACTACAAGAGTAGCCTTGGTGACAAGTTCGACATTCAAGTTGCATTTTCCAGAGAGACAAGCCAAAAGGTATACGTGCAGCATCTGATCAAGAAACACGCACAAGAGATCTTGGGTATGATAGAAGAAGGCGCCACGATTTATGTCTGCGGAGATGCAAAGACGATGGCACGAGATGTCAACTCGACTCTGATCAGTCTTTGGTCCGAACAACGGAACATGTCTGTTGATGAGGCGACAGAGAAGGTGAAAGGATTGAGAGACTCAGGTCGTTACCAGGTAAGCATATGCCATCATTTGACTTCAATTACTAACGAAGACACAGGAGGATATCTGGTAACTTGTGAATGATTATCGTCAAGCCCTTGTGGCACGGAAAAGCTCGGGAGCATTGAAAATGATAGAATATTACCACATAGTCAAGGCGTTAGCATATTTGTCAATACCATTTGGAAGACTTTGAGTTCCTGAGATAAAGCGAATCACAAGTGACTGATAGTAACTGTATGTTGGTCTACACGTAGTTAATATCTGAGTTTATGTCAAACTGATGGTAACAACATTTCGCAATCCTCGCACTCCACGACTATGACCATATCAATTGTCTTCACCAGCGGCAAGGTAACTTCCTATGTGACTTGAGCTGAACTTCACTAAATAATCATGACTGGTTTGAATAAGAGGAATTCAACAAGAGCTTAACAGATGCAAATTTGACTATTCGTTACTTTACTTTGTTTCTTCTTAAATACATATTCAAGACGGCCTCTTGAAATGAGGCTTCAGCTCTGACCAGCTGTGCTTGTTGTAATCCGGCTGCACCTTTTGACACGTCTCCAATCCCCATTCAGTGAGGCCCAGCATCAAACAGCTCTCAAACATGAACGCCATGCTTCCCTCTCCAACCTTTTGAGGCTTCAGTTCAGCATTGCTAGCCTTCTCGAATGAGTCAGCATCCGGGCCGTGAGCCGTCATGATGTTGTGAAGACTAGCCCCGGCAGGTTGGAAGCCACCTCCTGTCTTTGCATCGTACTGGCCGCAGATCAAACCCATAAATTCAGACATGGTATTGCGGTGGTACCAAGGAGGGCGGAAGGTATCTTCTTGGACGAGCCAGCGAGGAGGAAAGATGACAAAGTCAGCAATGGCAGTGCCAGGATGATCTGATGGGCCTGTAAGGACAGTGTAGATGGAGGGGTCGGGATGATCAAACGAAGTGCTTCCAATGACTGAGAATCGGCCCAAGTCGTACTTATAAGGATAGACTGTGTGTATTAGTATCAAACTCGAGATAGTTAATGGATCTTGTCAAGACGACTTACATCTAGTACTGTCAGCTCGTGTTTTCATGATAGATTATACAGAGACTCACTTTCCATGCCAAGCCACCACATCAAATGGTGTGTGACCTTGCTGAGCAACAAAAAGCTCATTGTTAAACTTGTTGTAGATAGTCCAAGTAGTGTTGGTATCTTCGTCAAAATCCGCCACAGGAATTTGGAAATCTCTAGGATTAGCGAGACAGTTCGATCCGATAGGTCCCAGTTCCGGCAGAGTAAAGTGGCCTTGATACAATTCAAGAACATACCCTCGGACGGGACCCTCTGGAAGAGTGATGCGATACTTGATACCGCGAGGAAGAATGGCAATCTCGTTCTGGCGAACAAGAAGTCGGCCGAGTTCAGTACGGATGTCCAAAACGCCATGTTGGGCGACGATAAGCATTTCACCATCGGATGAGTACATGGCAGTGGCTTCATCCATATCACGGCCAGCAGCGAAGATATAGATTCCAAGACCAGACTTCATGGTAGGATCACCGGCACCCGCAACGAGCTTCAGGCCTCTCACCCAGTCAACCTTTTCGTCAATGTTGAACGGATCCCATCGTAGTTGATGAGGTACATAGTTGAGCTTGGCTTTCAGCAGAGGCTCAGTAGTGTCACTGAAACGTTCAAAGGTTGAATGTGAGGCTGAAGGGAGAACACGGTACAGCCATGACTGACGGTTCTCGTGTCTGGGTGCTGTGAATGCTGTGCCGGAGAGTTTCTCGGCGTAGAGCCCATAAGGGGGCTTCTGGGGGGAGTTGGCTCCAATTGGCAAAGCTCCCTTGACGGCTTCGGACCTGAACAATTAATAACTACTACTGAGTGGGAGATTATAAAGACCTACTCATGAAACGAATCAAAGCCGTTCAAGTAAGAGTACTTCTCAGCTGTGGAAAAGTTGGTGACTGGCATGATGATAGATAAGACAGCGTATCATAAGAGGGTCTAGTGTATGGCTCAACAGATCTAAAATTGAGTCATCTAGCACGGCATTTCTTTATTATTTTATGGTGGGCTCTCCTCTATTGTTCTTTGCCGTGGTCGTCTCCCGGCATGAAGCCGAGGTTCCGAATGTTGATGAGAATCTGGGGTTCGGAATCACTATCACCATTTCCGAATACAACCCAACATTACATCGGAACCTCCACTGAAATCATCACCATTAGAATAGCCGTTCGCCTGTTCAAGAAGACATGATTCTCAACA
Source organism: Fusarium penzigii (assembly GCA_013623535.1). Classification (NCBI taxonomy): domain Eukaryota; kingdom Fungi; phylum Ascomycota; class Sordariomycetes; order Hypocreales; family Nectriaceae; genus Fusarium; species Fusarium penzigii. Next base: position 95,518 of record JABFFC010000061.1, read on the forward strand.
AAGGGTTTAATATTTCTAATCTTGTCAAAGTTCACCCGTCAACTGCAATTCGCCGACTCACCACAGCGTCTCATCCCACCAAAATGTCTTGGCTACCAATCCCCTCTGGAAGCCACTTCTCGTTGGCCAACATTCCTTTCGGCATAATCTCAACATCTAGCCAGCCAAATCATCGTCCGGCTGTGGCTATCGGTGATCATGTACTTGATTTGTCGGCATTTGCTCAGCAGAATGGATTCTCCAGGCTGAATGAGTTCTCATCCGAGAAATTGAACGTGTTTTCTCAAACAACACTCAACGATTTCGCTGCTCTCGGTAGACCAACACACCGTGCTACCAGAGCCTATCTGCAGGATGTCTTCCGTCAAGAGACTCCCTATCCAGAAATTCTCAAGGATAATGAGAGTCTGCGAAAGCAGGCTTTGATTCCTTTTTCTGAAGTCCAAACACATCTCCCCCTCAGCATTGGAGACTACACAGATTTCTTTGCTGGTCGCAACCACGCTCACACTGTCGGCACACTATTCCGAGGTGCTGCCAATGCTCTCCAACCCAACTACAACCATCTGCCCGTTGCTTATCATGGCCGAGCCAGTTCAGTTGTCGTGTCTGGTACATCTCTTCGCAGGCCTTGGGGTCAAGTCTTGCCCAATCCCCAGGCCAAGGAGCCTGTATTCCAGCCTTGCAGCCGATTGGATATCGAGCTGGAATTGGGCATGTTCATCTCCAAGGGCAACCAGCTTGGTTCCCCTATTCCAGTCAATGATGCAGAGGAGTACATCTTTGGTTATGTCTTGATGAATGATTGGAGTGCTCGAGACATCCAGCAATGGGAATATGTTCCTTTGGGTCCTTTTAATGCCAAGAACTTTGGAACAACAATCAGTCCTTGGGTCGTGCTTGCGGACGCCCTAGAGCCGTATCGCACACAGGGGTTGGAGAATGAGATTCCAGTAAAGGATTACCTCAACGAGAGGAGAAAGGATAACGTCTTGGACATCAACCTTGAGGTATCACTCACAAGTAAGTGGTCAACACCCTATCTACATAAGACAGAACTGACCAGTTTCAGCCGCCAAGGGCAACACAACGAGAATTACCCAGACAAGCTCCAAGAACCTCCTATGGTCATGGCCACAGATGATTGCCCACCACTCCGTTTCGGGTTGTAACCTGCGGACTGGAGACCTGCTTGGTTCTGGAACTATCTCAGGTTTAGAGCCCGGTACCCAGGGCAGTCTTCTTGAGCAGACGCAAGGTGGAAAGGTGCTTGTGCAGCTTGAGGGTGGCGAGGAACGCAAGTTTGTGCAAGATGGAGATACCATCACTATCAGGGGCTGGTCCGGCAAGTCTGAAGATGGGCTCATTGGATTTGGAGATTGTGCAGGTACTATTGTGGCTCCTGTGAGCCGTGATTGAGTCGGAAGTATAGTGTGCAGACTTTGTTCTAGGTCTGACTGGGATAGTCAGCAGAGTCGATAGAAATAAACACCGGGTCCTATTTACGATAAATCAAAATATGTATGCAGTAGTTGTTTCTGTCAAGTTTCTCGTGTACATACATTTACGTACTTAAATTTGTGGTGCCTATGCCGTAGCAATATGTTTTACAACCATACCTATCCCAGGAGCCGTTGTAATTACCTATGTATTTGGCACGTGGTGATACAGAATGGCTTCGAGAAATATAAGAGAAACCGAATTTAAATCACTTGAGATGTAATGGAACTAGAATGTATGATGATATCTAGAATTAAAAGAGACGAGAACAATTCCGAACCTTGGATACGACCACCGTCGCTCCCGAGAGGCCTATAAGAGAATTCTTATAGGTAAGATCCGACTATGCTACCAATACACCAGTCTGGACAATCAGACCTATTATAAAATAATGTATAAAGAAATTCAGACCGGTCACATATGCCAGACAAGTGACCTCCGGCTGGCTTTACAAGGTTATCGATTGCCTTACGTGTCATGTAACAATGGGTCAAGGGACACCAATGGCTGCGGAACTGGCGACTTGATTTCCGAAAGCCCCAACTCATCAGTGGGGGTGCGGACACTAATTCCGACCGCTTAATACAAATGTGCGTACTCTCCTTCTTATACAAATGTTAGGGTAACTATAGATCTTCTCGTTATTGTACAACACTCTATTTTATCGTTCACGTCAGCAATCATGTCCGGCCAAGTCACCCGAGTCACACTCTTCAAGGTTCCCAAGGAGGAAGACCAGCGACATCTGGTAGACCTCTACAAGCAGATGCCACAAAAAGCTGTCAAGGTATGCCAGCCAGCTCCCGTCACCATCATGCACTAACGAAATAGGACGGAAAACCGTACATCGCATCCGTACAAGCTGGCAAGGCCAAGCCTGATCAGCGAGCTCAGGGATTCACTGTTGTTGCTATCTCAACTTTCAACTCCCAGGAGGACTTTAACTACTACGACACTCAGTGCGCAGCGCACCTGGAGCTGAGAACATTTGCCAAGGGTGTGAATAAGGGGTTCGCCATGATTTATTTCGAGAACGAGGTTGGATTGTAATGTATTAAACAATAGACAAATCGTTATATTAGCCCCTGAAACCTCCGTGATATATCTTCCCCTTGTTCCATCGCCATTGAAAGGTCTCCTTCGTCATTGAACGTTCCCGTGGCTGGATGATGAAATTGTTGTCCTTGTCCAAACGCGTCAAAGAGACTTAACAGATCATCTCTCATTTGATACATGTCTGGAACTGCAAATTCAGTCTCGGGCATCATCATGTTTTCCAAAGGAAACACACCATTCTCTGGCAATGCTATTGGCACTTGATCAGGATCCTCCAACGTCACGCCTTCGGTGATGCAATCTCCAGCTGGCATCGCATCATCTTTCCGAGTCTCGTCATCATCAGAGTTCACATGCGGAAAGCTGAGGGTCCTCATTCTCGGAATGAGACCACGAATGCTAGTCCAGAGTCTTCTACTGACAATGCTGTTTCGAGAGAGACCCCTGACCAGATCAACGCCCTCAAGAAACGTCTTTCGACATGGCGCAGCGAAACTCTCTGGTGCATGACACACAGCCAGAAACAGAACTGCCAACGCGCTGAGAAGAAAGTAGTTGAAGGCATTTTGCTGTCGGGAGTAGATATCCGTTGTCGTGTGAAGATGAACAAGGACTTGTATTGAATCCTGAGCGATCTCCACAACTAACCAGGCACTGTGAGGATTTGCCGCAATACTGGCCGTACTCATCAAATGATGGCGGTAAATCAGTATCCGAGCATAGTTCCCTCGGAGGTATAACAGAGCACGAAGACGATGAGGGAGCCTGGGTTGTGCACGTGGAGCAAGACCGAGACGGGGATGCCGCAGTCTTAGATGGGGAGGAATCGAGTCCAGCCAGTCTTGGATACGTAAATCCAGAGCCGCAGCCGTATCGTCAGGTATGATTTGAGATGCTGATCCAAAGGGTGGGATAGCGTCCCATAATTTGGAGCAAAGCTGGCCATAGCCAACCATGCATTTGAGGTACAAGTACTCCTCATCCTGAGTCACCAGATGTCAGACTTGATGTCATAGATCAATGCAGGGCCATGAACTTACTGGCTGAGGCAACTCGGGGTCAACATCCTTATCTACGAGTGCAAATGATAGACTTGTACCAAAACTCCATCGCCGATCGAGCACATACACACACCAAAAGACTCGGACAGCCAGTCGACGAGAATCAGGGTCTTTGAAATTATCCAGCAGACTACGCTTTCGATGAAGGCCCATTTCAAGAGCTTCTCTCGCCGCTATGCCAATGGTACGCCAAGCAAGTAGCTCTTCTCCAGAGTGGAAGTAGTAAATACTCTGCAGACGATTAGTTTGAGTCTTTCCCAAATTGTATTCACTTACCAGCATGGTGAGTAGTTGTATCTCCTTGAGGTCAACTTGTGGACTGAGTATGCTCGACACATTCGTCTCCACAGAGTCGACGATAGCCGTACTCAAATCATTCTTTCCGTGTTCTTCCAACACAATACCAGTCGCCATTGCTACTCTTGCAATAGCAAGGTCTTTAGTAGATAGCGTAGACACTCCAGACTCGGATTCCATAATCCCATGCTGGATAGCGTCAAGAATCTCCTTGGCTTGGACCACATATTCAGCAATGTCGATGAATGGATAGACAGATTCCACTTCTTCCTGGAAGATGACGAGATACTTGGTAACGTCACTTGCCGTACAGCGGTCCCAGAAACGTAGATCGGTGGTGAGTCTATCGTCAACTGACTCGCACGGCGACTGAGCACCACTGGGTGGCATAGAGTCAAACTTCGGTATACCCATGCGGTTGAGAGATCGTTCACCAACGAGGAGACCAAAGGCAGATCTTGTTGGACCAACGAATTGTGGTTGTCTTGGAACGATACCTCTATGGGTACTCGCCGGTGATTGATTCGTGATTGTGTCCCGTGAATGGGAGGACACAGTTGATACTTCCTGGGTCTGCTCTTTGAGATCTCTTACAACTCCCACAAGATCAGACACTTGTTGGCGTAGTTGAGATAACTCATGATTAAGAGCTTGAATATGCTGGCTTCCACAAATGTCAGCTTGATATCAACAGTCAAGTCATGGAACATACTCTTCAGACTTTTCTTTTGATGCTTGGGCACTGTTGGCGAATGTGCATGTTAAACCACCAGCAATACATCGTTCGCAAGTATTATCCCCCGACGGAATACACTTGAGCTTCTTCTTTTTGCAATCATCACTATAATCTGTCAATATCATCAACAAAAACAACACTCACGATACTCACCAGGCAACTGAAGTGTACTTGCCCCTCTTGGAGCGTCCAGTAACAACAACCTCAGTACTACCCTCAACTTCCGCTGTATTCCGCTTCTTCGGCTTTACCGTCAGCTGTTCTTCTGGACCTTGCTCAGGCGTGGGTAAAGGTTTGGGATCCATATTTCGATATTGCCAATGAATGAAGGATTCCGAAGTCAAGGAGAATAATCGAACGATCAATTGGGGGCCTTGTCACTGGATATGCATTGTGATGAACACATGTCGGAATGCTTCCGATCTTCCGACAAGTCCAGACCTTCGGAAATCTCGGCCACGATCTCCCCCGCAAATGCCGTGCTGCATAGTGTGGGGTAACAGTGTCTGTAAGAGAACGGTTTGTTATTGGAATGCTGTTATTTGTTCTGGTATATGAGGGTGGTCATGCTCCGTTGTTGGTGCATTTGATCTTCCTGCAACTGACTTGGGACGCTACGATAAACATCAGGTTCAGCATCAAGCCTCCTACAATGACTATCGCCAATCTCCTCGTGTCCCTGAATCAACAGATTCAGGAGAACAAGGGCCAGTCACTTCTTGTGACGTTATTTGTCGCTCCTCTTATCTACGTCCTTATCAACGAGATAATCCGACACAATGCGAGAATCAGCAACTTGAAGGGACCTTCCGGGTTGCCGGTGATTGGAAATATCTGGGACATCCACGTCAATGCCGCAGAGAAATATCGAGAGTGGGCCAAGAAGTATGGAGGAGTATACCAGATCCAGCTTGGAAACATTCCCGTCGTTGTTGTCAATTCTGCTAGTGCGGCCAAGACCATCTTCGGTGCCAATGCGCAAGCCCTCAGCTCGCGACCCGAGTTCTATACTTTCCACAAGGTCAGTCTTCTCATTCATGCCCTTGAACTCAGGCTAAATTTGCAGGTCCTCTCTGATACCGCCGGAACTACCATTGGTACTTCTCCCTACAGCGACTCCCTCAAGCGTCGTCGCAAGGGCGCTGCCTCCGCTCTCAACCGTCCTTCCGTCGCTACCTACGTCGATCACCTTGATGTCGAGACTCGGGATTTTGTCAGAGAGCTTTACGAGTACGGGAACGGTGGCAACACTCCCGTCGACCCTATGCCCATGATTCAGCGACTCTCCCTGTCTCTGGCTCTCACACTCAACTGGGGTACTCGTCTCAAGAGTCAGAAGGATGACCTTTTCGGAGAGATCACCCACGTCGAGGAAGAAATCAGTCGCTTCAGGTCTACCACCGGCAATCTTCAGGATTACATCCCTATTCTCCGTCTCAACCCCTTCAACCCGCACTCTTCCAAGGCTCGAGAGATGCGCAACCGACGTGACAAGTATCTCACTGCTCTGAATGATGGTCTCGACGAGAGAATTGCCAACGGAACCTACAAGCCATGCATCCAGGCCAACGTTATCCTCGACAAGGAGGCCAAGCTCAACAAGGACGAACTTACATCCATCAGTCTTACTATGCTTTCTGGCGGTCTCGATACTGTGACTACGCAGGTAGCTTGGTTCGTGGCGTACCTCAGTCAACACCCCGAGATCCAGGAGAAGGCGGTTTCCGAAATTCGAAAGTTCTACACAGAGAAGCAGCCCATGTGTGATGCTTTTGATGACCAGAACTGCGCATATGTCGTCGCGTTGGTCAAGGAGTCGTTACGATACTACACTGTTCTTCGACTGGCGCTTCCCCGAGCTTCTATCCGAGATATTGTCTATGAGGGTGTCACCATTCCCAAGGGAACAGTCGTTTTCCTGAATGCCTGGGCCTGTAACATGGGTGAGTTACACCAAAATTGTTTGTTTGTGGAACCTGATACTAATCGTCTTAGATGATCAAGTCTGGTCCGACCCTGAAGTCTTCCGCCCCGAACGATGGTACGAACAGCCTGACGCCCCCCTGTTCACCTATGGCGTTGGCTACCGCATGTGCGCTGGCTCCCTGCTGGCAAACCGGGAACTGTACCTCGTGTATATGAGACTTCTCAACAGTCTCAAGATTGAAAAGTATGATGATGTCGATTGCCATCCCGTGACCGGCAGCTTGGATCCCACTAGTTTGGTTGCCCTGCCTCGACGATATAGAGCCAAATTCATTCCTCGAGATGCCAAGGCACTCGACAAGGCTTTGACTGAGAAGGTTGAAGAATAAGGGTCAGGGAAGCCTGGTAGTGTAAAATTAGTCTATGACTGAATGACAAAATTTTAATTTGCAGAGAATGATGTCGCAACTGTGGCGTGCTCGTTGGAGTAGCTTGCCTGAAACATCACCAAGCAATGCCTTTCGATTAGGCCTGGACAAAGTAGCTGCCATATTGGTGGAATTCGAACTTTGTGATGGTGCTTGACAGCCTTCCTACCAAATAGCTTTGAGTGTAACATTGCAGGCTGGATATGCTTACCCAGTTCTTCATAAGCCTGGAGGTTCTGCGGGGAAGATTGAAGCTTGTACTGCAAAGATAACGCAATCCAGTCACCCTAGATCGGCGGAATTGGCCCGTGTAGTTGCCGCGGATGAGCAGCTAGAAGAATGTGTTGTGTTTGTGAATGATTGGTTCTAGTAAACGAATGAAATAAACCTTTGGGCTAACGGCCACTATCGAAGCGAAAATAAGGTGAAGAGATCAAATCAGTACAAGCTTGTTGGAAGAGTAGCTCAAATGATTGAGGTGCATCAAAGAGCAAGCATTAGAGCAGAATTCTGGACTCAGGAAATGAATGGTAAGCGCTATCTTTAAGCAATTGCAGGGTAAGTTGCGTGATGAGTTGAATCCTTCTTGGGCCCCCAAAGATGAATGCCCCTCAATTGTGAAGGGTAGATATGGTATTTGAGAAGTCTGGACATCGTGAGTGTTTGTGTATGACTGGAGAAAACATGCTTAGGTGAGGACGGATGACAATCAGGCTTTGTCACGAAATCAGAAGGAATTCCGTATTTATAACCCTCGGGAAACCCAGCTTTGCCATTCTTTCAAATACGATAATTCGAAAATGTCCGAGATGAGCAACACGGTCCAAATCGTAATAAGTGGCGCCCCGGTTTCTGAGCAGATCATGTCCGACAAGGATCGGTGAATCTCAGGATGACCGAGGTGTTTTGTGATTGGTGGGCGGCCATTTCAAGATCACCCGGGCTTATCAAGGAACCAATAGACGGGGATAACACGCATGTCCGATGGATGGCTGATTAACGAGAGATGAAAACATGGGGAAACTTGTTGCAAAAGATATGAGAAACATGGCTTGATGATGTGGCATAAATATCGACAGATGGTACGAGATTGAAGAAAAAAATCATCACTCACAACACAATCACAACAACTACAACAATCACAGCTCCAACTAACCCACTCAACAACTTTCACACAATTTACACACACAATACCCCCTCAAAGACTCAATCACCCCACTCCATCAACACCATGTCTCAATCAATCCTCGTCACAGGCGCCACTGGCAAGCAGGGCGGCTCTGTCGTCAAAGCCCTTCTCGCCCGCAACACCAACTATCAGATCCTCGCAGTCACTCGAGATGCCTCATCTGCTTCCGCTCAGAAGCTCGCCTCTTCCTCTCCCAAGATTACTCTTGTAGAGGGAAACATGGATAACCCAGAGGCCATCTTTGAGAATGCCAAGAAGGTCTCTCAAGTACCCGTCTGGGGTGTTTTTAGCGTCCAGGTATGTCCAACGTCATAGCCACTCCACAATTCAGCATGCTAACATTCACAGGTCCCTGAGATGAACAAGAACGGAGCCAAGATAGAAGAAGTTCAAGGCAAGGCCCTGATTGACGCTTCCATTAAACATGGTGTCAAGCACTTTGTCTACTCATCCATCGACCGACACGGAGACATCTCCGAGAAGAACCCTACTGAAGTTCCCCATTTCGCTAGCAAGCACCGAATCGAAAAGTACCTCTTTGAGAAGACAAAGGATGGTCAGATGGACTGGACCGTCCTGCGACCTGTTGCTTTCATGGAGAACCTCCAGCCTGGCTTCTTTGGCAAGGTATTTGCTACCGGATGGAGAGATGTCATCAAGTCACGACCTCTCCAGCTCATCGCCACTGAAGATATTGGTATCTTTGCCGCATTTGCTTTCGAGGACCCCCAGGCCTGGAAGGGCAAGATCATCTCACTCGCAGGTGATGAGTTGACCTTTTCCCAATTCGAATCCATCTTTGAGCAGACCACCGGCCAGAAGCTTCCAACCACTTTCGGATTCCTCACTCGATTTGTCTTCTGGATGGTTGCCGAACTCGGTTCCATGTACTTCTGGTTCGAGAAGGAGGGATATGCCGCCGACATCAAGGCGGCCAGAAAGTTGCACCCTGGTCTGCAGGACTTCAAGGCCTGGTTGGAGAACAGCCCTTTCAAGAAGGCTTAATGGAGCAATTGAATTTTTTCTTTATATATCTGTTGTTACGAATTATATAGACGGAATAGCTGGGAGCGTGCACAGGAGCAAAAGGGTATAACAACTTAATAGATTGTCTTGTTTACACATTCACTTCTTGATCACAAATGTAGTGATTCTCCATTGGACTGCTTCGAGGAAAGCGAATAAATAAAACATACTATACAATAGAAATGAGTTATTCTCCAGGCAGATAATCGAAATCGGCACAAAGATAGTCGTCTCCCGAATTGAAAGGATTTCTCCTCTTTTCCTTATTCGCATCCTCACACTTTGCCTTTGGCCAGAGCTTTCCAGCCTGACCATCCTGGCCCTCGATATTACCGGCCAACCACAATGTTCCCTTCGATATGTCACTGTAGTTGCCTTTGAGAACAGGCATTGCGAAGAAGCAAGGAGGTGGCGTCTCATCAGCCCAAGATTCTTGCGGTTTCGCTGCACCCATCTTGCCATCGTTGGACTGCCAGCAATCGACGGCGTTGCGCATGGTCCAGAATTTGGACATGCTCCAGGCTTCCCAGATACTCTCAAAATCTTTGGAGCCTCCCAGGGTGCCGTCCACCTTCTTTGGGTCCCAGGTAAGCAGGTCGAGACATCGGTTCTGTTCCTCATCCCAGGCGTTATTGGGGTTGGTGCATTTATCAAAGGGTAGATCGTCTCGAATGACGATGTAGACATTCTTGAATAGTCTAGCCATTTGCCAGAGGAGTGCTTGGTCCTATTTATGTAAGCGAATGCCACAAGTGTGATAAATCACTTACCATCTTCTGGCCCATCTTGTCGACAATCCCATGCAGATTAGAAAGACCGTGATCCTTCAGCCAGGCGCCATAGCCAAAAACACGAATAGCAGGGTTGTCCACTCCACCCTTTAGCATGGGCTCAGGAATATCATCTTGGGAGTGTCCTTGCTTTCCGAATACTGCTGCGACAATTTTGTTGATGTCTTCGAAGCCCTCTTTCGCGGCCTTGCTGACGAGGTTGTGAATTTCATCAGATGCCTCGACAGCAGCATCTGGGCTGTCCTCACTAATTTGCTTGTTAGCATCATACCTCCAAGAGATATTAGGTCTACTTACCCGCCAACAGTGTTGGAAATCATGGAGGCTATGCCACTGATACCTGCCAGGGGCCCGCCGAGAGCAGGATTGGTCGTGGCAAGAGCACTGCCGATACTGAAGGATGCGCTCAAAATGGATGCAACATTAAGGGGAGCCTTTGTCGATCCACTCTTGATTCCGAGAAGCTGACGCATATGGCCAACCTTCTCCGAAGTGATCAGGATGGAATGGTCAAACTCGATAGAGAGCTGAGACATGAAGGCGTGAAAGTTGGACATGGATACGAAAAGATACCAGAGACCACCTTTACCGATGTGATTGAAGTCCTCTGCTATAGTTAATAAACGGTGCCGAGAACAAGATAGGTGACAACGTACCGCACTTCAAACCATGGCTGCAAAGAGCTCCAGGCTCTTGACAAGAGAATTGAGTATGATCATTCGCCGGGAACAGCTCTCTATAAAGATTCTGTGCCCAATTGGAATGATCAGTGTTGTAATTGATGTAGTCATCAGTAAACTGTTCTGCTCCAGACTCCCACCAAAGTTTGGGCTTGTCTTCGATGGCATCGAAAGACTGGCCCCAAATGCAATCGGGGAGTTGTCTATCTCTCAGTTCTTGTGAGAGCTCAGCCTTCACCGGTACAGATAGAATGATTGAGGCAGATGCCGCCAGAGCCCAATGTTGAGGGGCGACCATGATGGATGTTTAAACGAGTGAAAGAAAGGCAAAGAATAACTCAGTGAGTAAGTGATGGTATGAATGAATGACTTGGTGTTGTTCTCTCAACTATAGACAAGCGATTGATTCACATATTTATATGTGAATGACACTGATAATGAACAATTCAGTCATGCTCAGCCTCGCAATCGAGCACAGCCTACATAACGCAACAGAAGGAATGTTTCAATATTCGTCCGTCGTTTGGGTATAAATCCTTTCTATCCACCTAACCCTGAGCATTGACGTTTGGTGAAGAACTTTGTCAGAGCGTTTGAAATGGTCTTGTTAGTAAATAATATTTAAGGATATGCCAAGACGATGATCAACTGCACGGCCGATGGAAGCACCCTTTAATATTAATCAGGGTGAAGTACGCCAAGTATTCAATGTGTTCAATGAGAAAGGGCGTCTGTGATCAGAGCAGAAGTCTTTAGACTTACCCACCATTGCTGTCAATAGAGTGATTTATCCCAAGTCATGGTCATTGTCCTTGACTTAATATGAAACCAATAAATTACTTATCAATACTTATGGCAAAGCTATAACACTCATCGTCATCTATCATGCTTCATTCAAAACGCGCCTCTACTCTGGTCACCTCTCACCAGGGTAGCAGTACTTTGTTGGGTTTCCAATCCAGTACCTAAACATACCGGTATGGACGGAACATTATGGTAATCCTGCAAGTTTTCATCGCTCTTGATAGCAAGATTGCACCCATAACCTCCATCCATGACAATTCTCATGAGCAAAATAGCAACCGGTCATAATAGGGTAGTTACGCAATCCTCTTTCGATCCTTTATTCCAACCATCGTCACGACCTGACTGTTCTCTACCAACAGCCATCTTATCATATCTCAAAGTATCAAAATGGCGAAATGCATCCAAATCCCTGTTGGTGGCTTACCAAGTATTTCAATTTAGAAATCGCGCAGGGTTCCGATGCCGCTTTACCGCAAGGACCCTGGTATTTAGACTCTTTCTAATGATGAGATGACTGCTTATTCAACAGACTAAAGTATGACAATGGTGATTAGATCAACCTGCTACGTCACTGTACATGAACTTGCGAGATAATCCTCATGATTGCGACTGTAGTTGTCTTAATAACATTGGCGCACCATCGCCGGACTTATTTATAAAGGTACTCTGCTCTCACCTGCGGTGCAGACATTCTATATCTCACAACCTTTCTTGCAGCCAGATTCAATAACACTTGACAAAATGGGCGTTTATCTTGATCCCCCCAACCAGGCCTTTGCCGACGCGGCCGCTCAAGGACAGCCCTTATACGAAAAGACTTACCAAGAAGCCCGTGACGTGCTCGAAGGCATCCAGAGTTTCAAACCCTCGCCAGATGTTAAATCCGAAGAGATCAAAGTGACTTTCAACGATGACAGTGTCACGGCTGTTGTTTTCCGACCGGTGAATGCTGAGGGAACATTACCCACAATCTTTTACACTCATGGTGGTGGTTGGGTTTTGGGAAGGCAAGTCGCATTGCTCTGGAATGCAGTGAATTGGCATTAACACCGAATAGTCCAGCTACTCATGGTGCACTTGTAGAAGACCTCGTACGACAGACTGGAGCAGCAGTGGTCTTCCCGTACTACACCCCTGCCCCAGAGGCACAGTATCCAACCCAATTCGAGCAGTCATATGCCGTCCTGAAGCATTTCGTCGAGAATGGCTCCCAGTACAACCTCAAAGTTGATAAAATCAGTCTTGCTGGAGATAGTGTCGGAGGTATGTGAATTCTGCAAAGTCTAGAGTATGAGATTAACAATTGCAGGACACATGGTCATCGCTCTGCTTCAACTCATCCAGTCCCGAAACCTTCCCGTCAAAGTCGGTCACGCTGTTCTATTCTACCCAGTCACCGATACGCACGACAAGTCAGAAACATACAAGACATTCCAAAACGGGCCATATCTTTCCGAAAAGGTTCTGGACTGGATGTATGCTGCATTCCTCCCCAACGAAGAGGACCGACGTCAACCATTGACTTCGCCCCTCAAGTTTGCTTCCGATGAAGTTTTGGCCAAATTCCCTCCTACAACTATTATTGTATCTGGCGCCGACCCTTTGATCGGAGAGGGTGAGGCATTCGCTCAACGTCTGCAGCAACTTGGCGTTGATGCCGCCCTCTTCAAAGCAGAAGGACAAGTTCATGATTTTGTCATGCTAGAGCCCACTAGAGGATCTTCTACTGCTCGAGCTGTAGTTGAGCTTGCTGCTTTCAAGCTAAGCAAGGGGTTTTCTGACAACTAGAGGGGCTGGAGATTCATTCACCTAAGATATGTTGACAAGGCGAGCTGGATGCGGGAGTGTGAACTATTTTGTTTGATTAGATATGATACGAAGTAACTTTTTTGTATTTATGAACGTGAAACGCAGGCAATTATCCGATCTAATACACCCTTCACGTTCCCTGGTCGCAGGTGACTCCAAATCGTATCAAGAGTCTTGGCTTTGAATCTAGACCCAATGTTGGTTGATATATAACAGGGATCATAAGTCTGACTCACCCATCATACCACTCATATTTAATCACTGCCTAAATCATAACAAACTTCTCTTCCACTTCTAACCACCCTCAACTCCCAAATTCGCACTGCACTCAGCACCACATCATGGGCCATAAACGTGGCAAGCATGGGACTAAGCCAGCAAAGGCGTCCCTGATACAGTCAACAGCGAGAGACAGAGTGGTTAGCACATATGAGCTGGTCGAGAATATCGTGCAGTACCTGGATATCCAAACATTACTCTCCGCTCAGCGTGTCTGCAAAACCTGGTGCGACATAATCACGGCAACGGCTTCATTACAGCAACAATTATACTTCCTACCATCCCCTCCCAGCAGCTCAGATACAGAAGACCGAGCAATCAATCCTCTCCTCATAAAACATTTTCAACCATTCTTTAAAGAAATCATGGAATCTTGCTCATCTCTCAGTTATGGCGCAAACTGGCTTAAACCGCGAACATTAATGCGATCAGGAATCAGTATTGCAAATACGAAAAATGGCCGCAAAATTCACACGGCATTCACATGCCATGGTGCCTCCTGGCGCAGGATGCTCATCACTCAACCTCCTATTACTTCTGTCGGATACTTTCGATTTTGCGACAGAAACCACGACTGGTCCTTGTTGCAATTCAAAGATGGTCTTCGCATGGGCCAGCTTTACGATATAGTATTCCAAGCAATATGGGTGAATCCCCAAAATTCCTCACGAATAGCCGGTGTAGCGTGGCCGCCGTTCGACTCTTTCTGGCTTCGAGATCTACCTGTTCTCAGAAATCAGCCGAGCTTGTGGATCTTGTCAATGGAACATTTGAATGAGAATCAAAGATGTGGCAATGGAAAATGCATGTGTTATGATTATAAATGGCGGCGGGACGGCAGATGCCGTACGCTGAGAGGCGAGTATATGAGGGCAAGGGGGCGTACTGGGACACGATGGGTGTTTGAATGTGAGGATTTCAATGAGGAGGAGTCTTCTTATGATGGTTTGCAGAGGTTGGCAGTTCGTGCACATGTCACAGGGTAACGGATGTGGTACAATAAGGTGCTGGTCAAGCTGCTGGATAGATATCTCTACCATTTACTTACTGTCAAGTCTTGTTCGTCTCCCCTTTCCCAAAATAGTTCATCAAAGTGTTGGCTTGTGAAGGAGCTTTCTGAGTCTTTTTAGGTGATGCCTCCATCTTTTTGCCTATCTCCAAAACCTTCATCAACTCCTCAAACTCTTCCTTGGGTACAATGCCTCCACTAGCCTCTTTATGTCCACGAGCGAACGATTCGCCCAATCTTTGTCTCAGTGTTGGATCGGGTGCATTATCTGCTACTCTTTTCAAAACTTCAATAATGTTGACAGGAGGATCTCGTGCTCTAGCGCTTCGAGGTATGCGACAAGAAAAGTTGACCATGTCGGGTAGATAACCTTCGTTTGCAACAAGAATCACTTCCAGTTTGGCCGAGGAAAGATGACCGGCCCAGCGTGTTGCAATTACCGGATGAACTTGCGCTTGTGAGTTGATTCGAAAGACAGCAACAGTGCCATCTGCTGAAAACTTTGGTGCTGTATGTGTGCACCTCTCAACCTCGGCATTCACCTCAGCTCTTGCGGCCAGTAAACCTCTGTCTTGCAAAAGATCTTTAGGTGATGATGCAGCTTTGAGAGCCTTCCATGCTACTGGGACACTAAAGCTTGCTGTCCGACGGGGGGCGTTGATAAGCGATACAGCGTCGTTGACTGCTTTCTTGGTGTATTTCTTGAAAGTCATCTTCATATCTGGAAACGGAGGTTCCCACTTGATGGTGTTTCCAAGGTCGCCGTGAGTACCCATCACACAGAGCCAGTCGCATTCTTCCTGAACTCTTTCGTGTAGGTCGCGGCAGATAAGGTAGGTAAGTAGTGAGCTTGTTGCGACTGGCGGACAGCTACATGCTGTTACATGCAGGGCATTTGCAGGGTGGTCGTTCTCAAGCGCATGATGATGATCGAGGACTAGTGCACGATGAGGACCATCAATAAGCGGAGGGGCTTGACGTGAGCCTTGGTCGAGTACAATGATGAAGTCGGGATTATATGCAGCCATTTCGGCACGAGCAACTTCATCATGCACGTTGTACCCTTTCTGTAGCAGGTAGACAGAGATGAGATCCGGGTCAAGACCAAGAAGGACTAGTGTTCTTTCCATGATACTTCCAGATGTGAGGCCATCGGCGTCTTTGTCCGGTACGATGAGAGTTCGCTTGCCGGCAGAGGCACTGCACGGGTCAGCAGGGATAACTGGTGAGATGCGATGGGCTGATCATGGCGTTTATTTCATGCTACATACCATTCTTTGATGAATGACCTTGCAGCTTCCATCTTGTCTTGTGGTGCCGGCCATATTATGCCCCCTGAATCGTCTCGCAAGGACGGTGTAAGGTGATAATCCGGTACCTGGGTAGCCGTGCCGCTGGTCTTGGGCTTTTTAGCACTCTTTGCGCTCAATGAAGAGCCAGCTGAACGCTTCATGGTCGCCAAGCACTTTACTTGCTGGTGGAGGAAAGGGGGGCCCAGCAAATTGCGTCTCAAGGCGGGAGGGATGGTCCGTAGTCGATGGGAAAACATGTGCAATGTGACTGTAAGGTAGGATGAAAGAAAGTTCTTGTGAATGAGGTATTGATCTCGTCGATGATTGGTGGCGGTTCTCGAGTCATTGTTGGTGTTGAAGCTACGTGGTGTCGTCATAGAGCTGGACAGATCCTTAGCCACCTCCGTTTCTTCAGCCAATTGGAATCGAGCATGGTGTTGATGTACAGTTTATTTCAGTGCTACACATGGCGATACAAGACCGGCTCATTTCAATCAGATTTTCACCAAGATAAACCACCTATCACGGTAGTTGCAAACCGTGATCGTGATGAAGTTTATTTCCGTGAATTTTCGTTTTCACTGTAACTATCCTTATCTCCAAGAAATGCTCTCGTATAGTGGCCAGTCTGAACTATGCCCTACCCTGAATGTTGTTTTACAATATCATTGATTTCTAAAGTGTTTTCTTGTATCTGAGGTACCCGGTCTATTATAGCTGAAAACTCCCGCTCTATGCTCTATTTTCTATGTCATGCCTTCCGTGACTGCTGCTATTAGTGCAGCACCCGTTCCAGATCCGTCTCGTGTCAGCTCTATGTTTATTCTTGCTTCATTGACATTTCCTATGTCGGGCACATCCCGCAAGGCACTTCGCATAAATCCCTCATATCCATCATGGTATTCGAAGAGCGATCCGTCGACAGCAATATCAATGACTTGGTCCACCAGAATAGACGACTCAATTGTGGCTTTCGAGTCGCAGGTTGGAGTGGATGGACTTCCTCGTGGAGAGAGACAGCCAAATATTGCTCGCAAAAGTCGAACGACAGAAGCTATCGTCCCAGGTTTTCGTATTTCGGCAGGCTTCTCCTCAAATTCATCCGTATGTATTCTGTTGACAGTTTTATTAATGTCGCCAGAAGTGTGCAACCTCCCTGATTGAATAATGATTGCTGCAAGTCCTGCCCCAACCAAGCGAGCTGACCGTTGCACGATTGCCTGGGACAGCAGTTGCAATATTCGTAGGTCTTGTACACTTACGTCTCTGGCTGCCAGGTATTCAGCGATGCAAGATGAATTGAAAACAGAGTCCTGAGAGTTGGGTGCTGTGATCTTGGTTAAGAAAGTACTCTCGACACCGTTGAGCTGGTGTATACGACTTTCTCTGCCAAATGTCATATCTAATACACCATGCTGCGCCAATTCCACAAGTGTCAACCGCAGCAGCTCTCCAAGATACATGCCGGAAACCATCTTCTCAAGTAAGCCGCACCCCGGGTCTGAGGAAGACTCGTCAATCAATTTGTCGAACCGAGTACGCGGAAGGGCCTTTGGCTCGTCATCCCATGAACCCCATTCGGTGTTCATCACCATGATTCCATTCTCATGAGCCCCTTTGGTGGTTAAATCGAGTCTTGATATGTTGGAAATCCTTTCGACATAAGCAGCATTCGTGCCAGTGCCGAGAATAATTGCTGCTAGTGTTGAGTTCCTCCGTTTTGACGTGTATGCTCTTGCAAGCAGTGTGCCCACCGCATCATTAGCAAGAACACATACGCGTGTCGGTAAAGAAATCTCGTCAATCGCATCTTGCAGCAGAGCACAAGGGTCCTGTCCTAAGGCGCTTGGAATATCCCATCCCTTATCCCAGTGAACAAGGGTACCTCCGGAGAGTGAGGTTTGCTCACAAGTAAAGCTGAATGTGAAGCCAAGACTGAAGCGTTGTTGATTTTTTGTATGAGTTCTTTGAATGTCGTGTTCATCTAAAAAGACTTTGATCCTTTCTGCGATGAATTGGAATAAGGGCTTGTAGCTCGAGTTGACCCGAACATGGGCAGGGATGACATCCTTTGTCTGGAATACATCGAGACTAGAATCGCCGTGGAGGTTCACAGCACACACCCGACAGTTTGTTCCGCCCAAATCAACTGCAAGAAACAGACCCTTCTCTTGGCCATCTGGGATCTGTGTAACAAAAGAAGGTATCTGATAAGAATACTTGGCCTTGAGACCACGTTCTATTGGGCCGAGTCAGATCATAGATACCACTAGATAGGGAGACATGATACATACTTATCTGCGCACCGAGATGCTTCGTTATCTGTTGAATTTTTTCACTGCCAATTTCAAACTCCCTGGCGATTGATTCAGCAGTTGCCTGGTGGCTCCCATCTGGGCTGACCTCCGACATAACTGCTTGATGGGTTAGCAAGACAGGCAGATTATCGATCAAAGGTGACTCGCATGGTTATCTCGTTCCAAGTTCGAGAGCCTAAAAGTATTACCATCACTGCTTTTGATTCTGCCCAGTTTAAACGCATGTCCGTAAAGGGGCATGATCACTTAGATTCGTATCCGGTAAAGCTCGGGCCGGTGCCGGCCAACGCGGGGTCTGATCTAATTTACCCTGCTCACCAAGTTCGTATCTGATTGGGGACAAGATAACCATGATAAGAGTTTACGGACACGTCCGGTCACTTTGCCGTTCTTTTTCCCTCACGCATTCCCCGATACATCCACTTTCGTCTGGGCACTGCATCCATTCAGCAATTCAGTTACCACCAACATTCTGACAGTCAGTCATGGCTTCCGGCGAAGTTTCCCGCTCTCTGACACTGGATGCCCATCAGGACTCAGACAGTGCTGTGGCTCTCAAGGCCCGCAAAGCATGCAGTGGGTGCCCCAGATCTCTTGGGCTCATGGCTCTGTTTAGTGGGCGAGATGCTAATTCCAGGACCCTTAGTCAATTGCAGGAAGCAAAAGATGAAATGCGTCATCCAGGGTAGCAGTGAGACATGTCGTCGATGCCGTCGAGCAGGACTTCCATGCGTGTTCGTGCCCCGTGCAAACGCGGCCCAGCTACCCTTGGTTGCTGGATCGCTGGATGTAGATTTCAAGAAGCACGTTCTTTCAAGGCTGCAGCTTGTTGAAGAGCGGCTTGGACTCCTAGGCGAGACCGACTTGGAAGTAAGAATTACAGGCATCTATCCCAATGTTGCTGAGCAGTCACCAGAGCCACCAGACTCGCCACTGTGGAATGCCATCCTACTACTGCAGAGGTGTTCCCCAGGTGTGCCGCAAGCCATTTGGCAACGCAATACTGTCGAGTCACTTTGGTCATCGTATGTCTTAAGCCTTTCCTATCTAGAGATCATCTGATAACACGGTTTCTGTAGTTTCCATGACAGAATGCCTGGTTTGCATTTTATGCCCGATAAACAGACCTTTTCTGCCCCCCAACCAGTCCTGCTTGCATCCATTTTGTACTGCTCAAGCACACGGGGACCCCCAGATATGGTAGAGATTGCGCCGCATTTCTTCACCGTTTTATGCAACGCCATTGCGCAGTTGAGCATTCCCAGTAGTGATATTGGAGCACCTCTAGACTCTTCTGTCTCCCGAGAAGAATGGGCATTCCAGACTGTTCTCGGCATCGTCCTCACTGGTCTTCTTACAGAAGGCAACATCCGAGAAACAGGAACCTGGATTTCGGTTGGTTACCGATTGATGTTAGACTACTGCCCTGCTCATGTTGACGACACTTCGAGGGAGTGGCGGAAGCTGTTCAGTGGCATACAGATTGTCGACCTGGAGCACTCATCAATCCATCTCTCCTCCCCAGTCATTCCAATTGAAGCACCGCTAGCCACCCTTCGCATGTCGCCACTTGATCAGCTGTACAAGCTGTCCCGGATGATGCACACTGGACTGAGCCATTTCACCGGCCGAAGACTACCGACTATCTGGTCTTGCTTTGATGAGTCGACGCTCAGCTCTCAATTTTCAGCGACAAACTTTACTGCCATCGACGGGGTACTCATCAGAGATTGGGCAAAACAACTGGATGAGTGGCTACTAGAGTTCAACGGAAAGGTGACGGAGCCTGACCAGAACAGCAAGTTGGTTCTTCGACAATATGTTCTCCATCGGTTATTAGTGCTGTCCATTTATCATCCCGCCAGAAGTGGCAACCTCTGGTCAAGAAGCATTACATCTAGTGAACAGGAGGAGCTACTTCTTTCAGCCCGGGCGACGTTGAAACTCCACCAGCATGACGATTCTATATGGTCCAACTGGGACTTGATCATGATCACCTGGGCCGCTCTAATTGTTCTACAGGGCGTTCAGGGAGGGGTTGGTGAACTGGATGGTATGTACATCTAGCGTGGTATTTTCCTCAACTCGTTCAAACGATCGCTAACTGTCATCTAGATCTGAGGAACATAAGATTACATCTCGAGATTCTGAAGCAAAAGAATGAGCCAAAACCCAGCCTGTGTGATAAACTTATCGCCCGTTTAGAAGACAGTCTCCAAGACGCCAGCACACCCGACTTCTCCTATATCCAACCAACACATACGTCTGAGATGGATCCTAATTTTGACTATTCTTGGCAAATATTCGATCAAGTCAATCTGCAACAAATGCACTTTCCCATGAACTAATTCCTGAACCTCGCTACATGCCGATGGGGAAGGTGACTGACCTCACCCTCGAAGTAGGCTCTATACGCGAGGCCATGTTGTCAGGCTTCAAGTCACCGTCTTCATCTCCACCAGCTGTTAGTGTGGGCGACGGAGGGAGGCGTCCCAGAAATTCTTTCTGCTTGATAGTCTTTTCGACTCCTTTGAAGTACTGGAGTTTGTTAGCAACTTGAAAAGGGATTCATTGTATGTAACTCACAT
This sequence comes from Fusarium penzigii, assembly GCA_013623535.1. Lineage (NCBI taxonomy): Eukaryota > Fungi > Ascomycota > Sordariomycetes > Hypocreales > Nectriaceae > Fusarium > Fusarium penzigii. The sequence continues at coordinate 116,310 of JABFFC010000061.1, forward strand.
TGACTGTCTTGACCTTCATCTCCAGAGTGGCATCGCCATCCACTACTACCATGCTTTTTGGGTGGAGTTGAAGACACGAGACGGTGCATAGGTGACTAACGCCACCCTCGACAGCCTGCTGAACGGCGATGGCCTTGGAGGCTCCTGTTGCAATGATGACAACCTCTCTTGCATCCATCACGGTCTGCACGCCGACTGTCAATGCCATATCTGGTACTGCGTCAATATCATCGTCGAAAAATCGTGCGTTTGCTATCCTAGTCTCGTATGCAAGAGACTTGATTCTGGTTCGACTGGCAAGACTAGACCCTGGTTCATTGAAAGCGATATGACCATCAGTGCCTATACCACCGAGGAATAACTCAATGCCACCAAAAGATTTGATCTTGGCCTCATAATCAGCACACTCGGCAAAGAGATCCGGAGCGTTGCCATCAAGTAGGTGGACATTCTCTGGCTGGATATCGATGTGGTTGAAGAGGTTGAGATGCATGAAGGAGTAATATGATTCGGGGTGCTCCCGAGCCAAGCCAACATACTCGTCCATGTTGAATGTTACGACATGACGGAATGACAGTCTTGAGGCTTGGTATGCCTCAACGAGAGCCTTGTATATGTGTAGGGGACTGCTCCCGGTGGGTAGACCGAGTACGAATGGTCTTTCGGCCGTAGGGTTAAAGGCAAGGATTCGGTCTTGTCACTCAATTAGCAAGCATGCAATTATACGAGTCTTGCAGAACCCAGTCAAGCGAGTCTTACTGATGATGTATTCGGCGATGTATTGTGATGCCTCCTTTGGGCTTTCGCGGATGACGAGACGCATCTTAGTTCCAATTATAGATCAAATGGGGAAAGTGGAATAGTTTTCAATAGTTCAATATTTGGTGAGTTAGTTAATGGCTTCTCCGGATTCCAGAATCAGTCACGACTTAATAGACGAAGCTGTCTTATACACTATCTCTGCTATACACTATCAGTGGCATCACTCTGATAGGAAGTTCAAATCGCCGAGGTTTCCCGAAGGATACGGACTCCATCATCTTCTGGAGACCAAGAGAGACCAAGCTCACACTTGACGGCAAACCCGGGATTGCACGGCCATTCTGCCGAGTATCCGACTTTGTGGTCACGACGAATCTAATCCTAGGCTAACATTGGTTGTTGCACCGCTAGTGCCACAAGTCTCTGAGAACCGGCGATTCGGCAAACATTGCGACGCCATCCCCTGAGACATGACTCAGATTCACTCTAGATCAAACTTTAATGATATTGAAAAACGTCTGCTTTATTTGACAGATGCTATTACACTAATTGATCTACCAGACACAAGATCCCTCTAACGTCGCAACCCGCTCATCGTCACTCTAGCACGTGTACTCCATGTCCAGAGTTACACTGGGGGTGCCCTTGAAACCTTCAGGTACTGCATACGAGATATTATAGATCCAGTGATTCCTCAGTGTGGCTCCGTAAACCACATCCTGCTTGACCAATCCAGGCGCAGTCACGTTGACACTAAGACAAGGCAACTCTTCAAGACCCTTGACAATGTTCTTGCTGCCAAGCGTCCAGGACGGAGGAATTCCGGTCAAGGCAAACGTGAAAATGTCAGTTCCCTCCTGTGTGGTGTTGGGATATGACACGGTGAGCGTGTTGGGCCCTGCTTTTGCCGACAAGGTGGAAGCGCTGGGATACAGCGAGAAGAAGCCCATGTAGGGGTAGGGCTTATGGGATGGATCGGAAGCCCACTGAACAAGAGCAGGGACGTATTGGTTGCCTCTGTTCTTTTCCTCAGCGACCGTCTGGGCGCCGATCATGAGTTCAGCGCTGAGCCAGGACGTGATGTGGCGGGGGTTATCCGAGGCGAGCTCCTCATAGACGGTCTTGTTAATGAATCGCGTACCCTTCCACTTGCCCTTGGACTTGATTATGGTCTGAGCTTCCTTCGAGATGGTGGGTGCGATGACATCCATAACCAGAGCGAGAGCTGCACCCTGGGCAACGTCGTAGAGAAGATCAGCTTCCCCAAGAGGGGGCTGACCTCCAACGCCACGTCCATAGATACCCCAGAGAATCATAGACAGAATCTGGGAGTGCGTGTTGGCATCACGACTATAGGCACGATCGTAGGGACCGACCATGTTGCCGAGATAGGGGTTGTAGTGGGCAGCAATATCCTTCCACAACTCCTGCAGAATGTACTTGGCATTCTTTGTCATAGGGGCGTTCTTGGGTCCATATGCGATATTGGCAGCAAGAGCCCAGATGTCGATGCCGTAGTAGTTGGGGGCATTGTACTCTGACAAGACATTCTGGCCACCGCGCTTGAAGAGCTTGAGCAGATCGTTGCCCTGCTCCTCTGCGAAGTTGATGAGTTCCTTGTTGTTCTTGCGCTTTCCAATCCATCCCGTGGTAAGAGCTCGCATGATAGCTGGGTTGGAGTAACCCAAGATAAGGTTATCACCCTCAGGGAATGACCCATTACGACGCATTCCACCAATTGCAGCTGCTTCGAGTGCATCTTCGATGCGAGCCTCAAGACCGGTGGGTAGAAGGTGGCTAAACTCCTCAACAACCTGAATGAGTTGAGAACTGTGGAATCTGTCAGTTTCGATTCTAATTTGTGGTTTCCAGGTGCTTACCCAACAAATTCTCTCCAGTTAGGATCGTAAGTGCCATAGATGGATGGAGGATACAAAGGTCCATCAGGCGTAGGGTTTGGCTCATCCGGAGCGAGCTTGAAAGTTCCGTACCAGGCCGAGTTGAAGTCATCGTTCATCTGATTGGACAGACTAGGACCTCAATCAGCTTAATGAATTTTGAGGCATCTGGTCATGAAGTGGACTTACACATTCTCGATCGCTTTGATAGCAGTCTTGACGTCGTCACCCTTGGCACGGTGCAACAATCCCGGAAGGTACCATGCGGTGAAGCGAATTGACCACTGGCCGTTGTCTTGATACCAGACATATCCGTAGCTTGAGTCATATCTCGAGTCCGTAACCTCCATGGAGTAATCGAACAAGGATTGAGCAGCTGTTCGCCAATTGTTAGCAAGGATGTCTGATCATGACGGATTGTTGCACAAACATTTTGTAAGCTGTTGATTACCACTGCGCTTGGCCAAGCTCGCCGCTGTGGCAGCAGAGCTAAGAGCCAGCAAAGACGTAGCGAGTGAAACGAGACCCATATTGAATATCTCAACTTAACGCAACAGGAGTAGACACTGGTGGACCTGTAAGGATGACAATATGACGAAATAAATGGAAACGAGCCCCCTCTTAAGCTGCTCCACGATCAGCTTCCTTTCCCCTGATCGGTCCAAGACCTCGGGATGGGCAAAACCGGTGAAGTGCACCGGCGATGGAGTTCGCCTGAGGTCCTCCCCGCACATCACCCCAGGTTTACTCTAGACTATCATGCTACCAAGAACCAGCTGAGCGGTCATTTATCCATTCATCCTGCACCCGGGGCCTGTTATCAAATGTGGAGTGAACCCCCGCGGAGTACGAAAACGTTATGCGAGACTACTGATCTACATGCAGCCAACTTGAGTCACCCTCCACAAACCCCTGTCCTGCCACTGTCAATGGTATCCCCGTACCTGGTCAGATCTTGAACTCAATGGGGGGGCCCGCCTGCCATAAAGGACGATAAGCCCGACAATGGGTTGTATTCGTCCCGGCAAAGTTCGGTGATTCCTCCGCTGATACTCATCTCAACCCTTGTCCAACATGGTCGCGTGTTCTGCGGGGTCCCCCATGGGGCCGGGCATCTTCGGCCTGGTTGATAAACCCCTACGGACGGTTAGCCTCCAACAGTCGCGTGGACAGTTGGCCCACAATAGATAGAGATATGCGAAAAAGATGATAATACAACCTTCTCTCCCCTCTTTTCCTGTTGATCTTTCTTGGTCAGACCCTAACTGCATTCCAATTCTCTGTCAAAATGGTTCAAGCACAGGCTTCCCTCGCCCTCGATGACAAGCTGGCGCCCGGCTGGTTTGGATGGCTCAGCAACAAAGGCATCCTCAAATTGAACGCCATCTTGTGTCTCTCCCTCATCTCCAGCTATGCGACCGGTTTTGATGGCAGTATCATGAACGGGCTTCAAAGCCTGGATACATGGAAGGAGGAGTTCAACAATCCCGATGCTGAGAGGCTCGCGATGTAAGTGTGGTGTTTGCGCCTCAAAACTTGGCGATTTTTCCATCTCTTGGCTTGCACAAGCGCTGACCCACTTCATTTCCCAGCTTGAATGCCATCCAGAACATCGGCCAACTTGCGGCTTTGCCCTTCTGTGCCATGTTTTGCGATAAGTTTGGTCGTCGCCCAGCCCTCGTCTTTAGCGCAGCCATCATGCTCGTTGGTGTCGGTCTTCAAGCCGGATCGCAAAACACGGGCATGTTTATCGCCGCCCGAGGTATCCTTGGTTTTGGTCTGGCCTTGAACATTACTGCCGCCCCCGTCCTGATCATGGAGTTGGCCTATCCCACTCAGCGAGCGCCCATGGTTTCTATCTACAACACGCTCTGGGGTCTTGGAGCCCTTGTTGCTGCTTGGACAACCTACGGCACGTTCAGAATCAACAGCTCTTGGGCCTGGCGTATTCCCTCTATGCTTCAGGGTTTGTCCAGTGTCCTGCAGCTTTGCTTGTGCTTCCTCATCGATGAATCACCCCGTTGGCTGGTTTCTAAGGAGCGCGAGGCCGAAGCCGAGGCACTCATTGTCAAGTATCATGCCAATGGCAACGGCAGCGATCCAGCGGTGATACTTGAGATGGAAGAGATCCGAACCGCCATCCGTCTCGAGAATGAAGCACTCAAGACTACGAGCTATCTGTCATTCTTCCAGACCAAGGGCAACCGCCATCGCTTTTTTATTATTCTTGCTGTCGGTTTCTTTAGTCAATGGAGCGGTAACGGCCTTATCAGCTACTACTTGACGTTGATTCTCAATTCGATTGGCTATCGCTCTCAGGAAACGCAGACGCTCATCAACGGTCTTTTGACCCTTTGGGGGTTGATCTGGGGTACCATTTTCTCGCTTCTTGTCAATCAGATCCCTCGTCGTGTTCTGTTCTTGGGTTCGACGCTTGGCTCGCTGGCAACCTACGTCGTCTGGACAGCGCTCGAGGCCACCTACGAAATGTCAACTGATCTCAACGAAGACGGAACTGGTGGTCCAAGTGGTGTTGCAAAGGGCGTCCTTGCCATGATCTTTCTGTTCAATGTCTTCTTTACGGCTGGTTGGGGCACCTTGCAGGTTACTTACGTCGTCGAGATTCTGCCTTTCAACCTACGCGCTCGAGGACTTGTCTTGTACAATTTGTTCGTAGCTTGCGCTCTTATCTTCAACCAATACGCCAACCCCATTGGCGTCACAAACTCTGGCTGGAAGTACTACATCACCTACGATGTATGGCTGGCTGTCGAAGCTGTTGTCGTGTACTTCCTCTTTGTCGAGACACGAGGTTTGAGCCTTGAGGAGACAGCACTGGTTCTTGACGGTCAAGAGATTGGTGACAGACTTGTTGGGGAGGTTCTCAGGAATACAGAGAAGTCTGTACAAGTCATTGAGACTGAGAAGCCTGCTTCTCTATAATAATTTGAGTGTTTTTTGTTTCCAAGTCCGTGTAATACACGATTACGTTATGTTTTAATTGCTATTTATCCATTCCTGGTGCCGTAGAATGCTCTTTTCTTGACTTTCTAAATCATTCCCGAGCCTCACCATTTTCTGCAACTAATATAAACTATGACGAATCATACACAATACTCGTGACAGATTCCGTAACAGTCCGTCACCATTTTTTTGCAGTCATTAGCATCGCATTACCACTTAGTACTTACCCCAAGCACACAGACCTTCCAACCTTTTGAAACCCCAAAATCACAAGTTCGTGAGCTTAAGAGGAGATTATATTACGCCATGGGTTGTTGATCTTGTCCCTGCATATGGAACACCGCTGGCCTGGGGTAAAATACCTACGTTGTGACAACATTACCAGCATCATCTAATAGAAACCAATGCACGAGTAGGAAGTTGCAGGTGTGAGCACATCAAGTAGTTGGCAGACCGGATGAATACTCCCCACACAGTGATAGTCTTGTCTATCTTCACCCGCGATATGCAAGTGTATAAACATTTCCGAGAACCGGAGTTTTATCCCTCATATCTGCTCCTCCTACATGCTGATTTTTTCCCAATTTGCTTCAGTAGGATGGAGAAAAACTCGGTAAACTAGTCTGGACGGAAATAAGTTATACGAGGATATTTCGACTACGGGCATCTTCGGCGAAAGTGGAGAGCTCTGCACTCGCATCGTATCACCCCTCATTGAATTCCCCGCAGTCTGGATCACTACAGCATATTTGGCCCTCCAAGTTTGGGCTACATACAAGAATATCGTCTTCTCTTGTGCAAACCATCTCATTAGCACTGATACTGTCATCAACTTCCAACCATGGACTCATATCTAAGCAAGCCCGACTATGGGAACCTCGAGGTCATCCAGAGGAATCGACTGCCTGCAAGAGCCTACTGGTTGCCCCCTGCACATATCTTGCTAAATGGGACTTGGGACTTTCAATACGCACCCAGTCCGGCCGAGGCGTCAGAGTATCCGTCCAAAGACAACGCCTCGGATGAAGCCTGGTCAAGCATAAATGTTCCGGGTCACTGGCAATTGCAAGGACATGGTCACCCTCACTATACCAATGTTCAATTTCCTTTTCCTTCAGACCCCCCTCACATCCCGACTGAGAATCCGACGGGCACTTACCGACGACGTTTCGAAGTTCCTAGTGAATGGGACAGCACATCACAGCTCAGACTTCGCTTCGATGGTGTTGACAGCGCTTACCACGTTTGGCTAAATGGATCATTCATCGGTTATTCGCAGGGTAGTCGAAACGCAGCTGAATTTGATGTCACGGAAATTGTGAAGAAGGACACCGACAATGAGTTGGTAGTCAGAGTCTATCAATGGTGCGAGGCCTCATATATCGAAGATCAAGATCAGTGGTGGTTATCAGGTATGTTCATATGACGATATAACAGCGACAAGCTGACAAGATAGGCATTTTTCGTGACGTGACCTTGCTGGCATTACCGGGACTAGCCAGAATTGAAGATTACTTTGTCAAGACGGACTTGGACGAGCAGTACCAGGACGCTAGTCTCAGAGCTGATGTCAACTTGAGTCAAACCGACACAGAGCCCCTGGAACTGCATCTACTCCTTCGCGATAAAGATGTTAAGATTGCCTCGACACAGAAGAAGTTGGATGTTAGTGACAGCGCTGTCAAATTCGAGCTCCCTGTCACCAACCCCAAGAAGTGGACAGCGGAGACGCCTTACCTCTATCAACTTGATATTTCTCTACTTTCAGAAACCGGAGACTCAATCCAGACCATCACCCAAAACGTGGGCTTCCGGAAAGTCGAGCTGAAGAAAGGACTGATCACAGTCAATGGATCTCCAATCTTACTGCGCGGTACAAACAGACATGATCATCACCCAGTTCACGGAAGGGCTGTCCCATTCGAGTTCCTGAAACAAGATCTGTTGTTGATGAAGCAGCACAATATCAACGCACTCAGAACAAGTCACTACCCCGGACAACCATGGCTGTATGATTTGGCAGACGAATTGGGTTTCTGGGTTATGGACGAGGCTGATCTAGAATGCCACGGATTCTATGATGTTGTTACTCAACCTATTGACCCTCCTCCTTATCTCGATTACGAGGGCAGCAAGGAGGAGTTCTTTCCCAAAGCTGCTCAGTTCACCTCCGACAACCCAGAGTGGCGCGAGTCATACCTCGATAGGATGGTGCAGATGGTACAGAGGGACAAGAATCACCCTTGCATCTTCTCATGGTCTCTTGGCAATGAGTCTTTCTATGGCGTCAATCACGTCGCCATGATTGAGTATGCTCGGGGTGTGGATGATAGGCTTATTCACTATGAGGGAGACATCAAAGCCCAGGAAACTGACATGTACTCATACATGTACCCTGACCAAGATCGACTCAAGAGACACGTTGAGGTTGATGGTATTATCGACGGAAAATGGGAAAAGCCTGTGATTCTCTGCGAGTACGCCCATGCCATGGGCAACGGTCCAGGTGGCCTTGATGACTACCAAAATGCGTTCCGTAAATATGAGCGTCTTCAGGGCGGCTTTATCTGGGAATGGGCCAACCATGGACTTTTGCACAAGGATGGCTACTATGCGTATGGTGGCGATTTTGGTGACGAGCCAAATGATTTCACATTCGTCATGGATGGCCTCTGCAACAGTGAACACAAGCCGACTCCTGGGCTTACTGAACTGAAGAAAGTCTTCCAGCCTATCAGATTTGAGTACAAGGACGGAAAGGTATTTATTACCAACGAGTACGATTTCATCGGGTTAGAGCATTTGGAAGCGAGCTATACCATTGAGGCGATTGGTAACAAGTAAGTCATTCATATGTCGTAAAGAGACAATACTAATGTTGACCACCAGAACCTCACCACTTGCCTCTGGCAAGCTCGATATCCCAAGCGTCAAGCCTTGGGACACAATCGAGCTCCCCCTTCCTACTAATCTCGCCGAATATCGTGAGCATAACGAAGAAGTCTTCTTGACCGTGTCCTTTCATCTCAAGGAGGCTGCACAATGGGCTACAGCTTCTCATGAGGTAGCATGGTTCCAGCACAAAATATCCGGAGACAGTCAAATCAGTGTTTCAGCTGGTTCATCAGACAAGTCCGCAGCCGTGGATGTCAAGGAGACCCGAACAGAAGTGGCATTGTCCGGCTCAGACTGGACCATCAAATTTGACCGTGTGCGAGGTTACATCACAAACTGGTCCCGTGGGCTTGATCTCGTGGAAGTTGATAAATCAACTCGGGCAGCTATATATCCATGCTTCTGGCGTGCACCTACGGACAATGACAAGGACAGCGCTGTCAAGACGTGGAAAGACTATGGTGTCCACCGAATGAGTTCTCAGCTGCGGTCATTCCAGGTTCAGAGGGATCTGGACTCTGGGGGTGTCACAGTCAAGACACTGACCTACTTTGCTCCTCCTGTTCTTGGATGGGGTTATGATATAATCACAGAGTATCGCGTGTCTCCAAATAGCACTCTCTCGATCAAACTCGACCTTAAGCCCAGAGGAGTAACCCCTGTTGATATCCCTCGTTTGGGATTGAACATCCGGCTACCCAAGCAACTCAACTACGCTGCGTGGTTTGGCCTCGGCCCAGGGGAATCTTATCCCGACAAAATGGTTTCGCAACGCGTTGGCATCTGGTCATCCACGGTGGATGGTTTGGAGGTACCTTATGATGTGCCACAAGAAAACGGAAACAGGATGGAGACGCGGTGGGTGAAACTGGTGAATACTGATGGACATGGAGTCAAGGTTTGGAGACGTGATGAGAGCACCTTCAACTGGACTGGTGGTCGATTGACTGCTCAAACTATTGAGAATGCAAAGCACCCATGCGATTTGGTCCGAGAGGATGCCACCTTGCTCAATCTGAGTCCAAAGGTGGCTGGAGTTGGAAGCGCAACATGCGGACCAGGTGTGAGGGATGATTTGCTTGTCAAAGTCGCACCTATCACATATGAGTTTGTGCTTGAAAGTATTTGAGTCAGAAGAGAATCTCAATTAATTTATTGTTGCCCCAACATAAACTTGTGATTACACAAACCGGATACCCTCGGCCTTTTCATGCGCATAAGGCACACTGGGAGTCTTCCAATACGGTGACACCTTGGAGTCATTGAATTCTACCACGGGCTTCAATATGCTGAGTTTCTTGCCATCATAGGCGCTTGTTTCGAAGGTTTGGTAGAATTCACTATCCTCCGAAATTTCTTTGCCGAGAACTCGCTTCCAGCCATCCCAGACAGTCATAAGAAGGTCGAGCACGTGGTGTGACCCTCTCATCTCCGCCCACCGGAACCGCTCGGCACATTGAGTGACTGTTTCTGGTGGATAGAGGCCAACATCAGACCTCAAGGCATATGTATTCACCGCTGTCAGCGATGAGTGAACCGCGTAGCTACCGCCCTTCGTAGCACGATCACGTAGAGCAAGCAGTGTGCCAACAGCGCCAAGCACTCCAGTGGTCATGTCACTGACTGGAAGCGATGGAAGTACAGCCTCGTTGTTGGGTAGCTTGAGTGAACGGCCCGTAACGTAGGCAGCTCCTGAAGCAGCATCTGCAATCTGCTGCCAGCCAGGGCGCTCGGCGTAGTAGCCGTCAGGACCATAGCAGTTCTCTGATACGTAAACAATTCCACGACCACGCTCACCAGCAAGCTTGAGCATGTCGTTCAAGCCGAGGCCGTACTTGGACATCTTGTTGAGACGGAAACCCTGGATAAAGACATCTGCCTCAGCAACAAGAGACTTGAGAATGGATGCCTCCTGTGGCTTTCTCAGGTCGATAGCGATGGTGCGCTTGCCAGCATTGAGCGTCAACTGCATGATGTTGATATCGCGGAGATGCGGTGGGTTGACACGGATGACATCGGCGCCAAAACTAGCCAAGAGCACGCCAATCTGAGGGCCGGCGATCACACGGGTCATTTCGATGACTTTGATGCCAGCAAGTGGTCGTGGATCCGCTGGATCAAGTGGAGGGAAAGCAATCGGCGGTGTAGGAACAGCGTGTATTTGAGCCTTGACGTTTATGAAGGGGTGAGCAGCAAGTGACTTGCCCATCTCGCTCTCATTCCACTGCTTGGGAGAGAAGCAAATGCTTCCGCAGTTACCGTTTATGAGGTTCGTCATTTCCAGCTTCTCGGGTGACAAGTTGCTGGTAAACTTGGCGATATGGGCAGCAGCTTGGTCGTTTGATGCAATTGACACTGATGGGTCTACACCAATTGATTGGAGGACCGGCTCTGCGTCCATTGAACCGTGGAGGGAATACCATGTCTCGGGGTCTGATGTAGGATAGAGGCCAGTAGTGCGGTATTTGAGCGGCGAGTCGACCCAGCCCTTCTCCCAATCCGGCAGAAGCTTCTTGAGCTCCCCTGACTTAGCTAATGTGATAGTATCCTGACCATCTACATAGGCCGTAGCGATGCTGCCAAACCAAAAGGCTACCTGAGTTGTGTTGACCGTGATTTGGCGGGCGTTGTCCTCAGCACCCCGAAGTGTGAGAATCTCATCGGCGATCACACCAGACATGGCGTGCAGAGCGGCTGCCACAGACACCGCCTTGAGAGGGCCGGGGATGACTGGAAAGTCATGGCCCTCAAATTTGACCTTGGAGAGTAAAGCTTCATCTTGAGTGAAGCCGGGGGTTTGGGACGCGATGAGCCTGAAGATGCGTGCCGTGTCTTGAGGCACTGGAACAAATGACTGGTCTGTGTAGGTGCCAGGACCATAGATGTCAGGAATTCTAGATTCTTGAGACATGTCTGCAAGGAAGTCGGTGTTGGTTGATTAGATAGGTAGGGAAAGCTGGGAATGACAATCGAAACTTGGGAAGACGCTGAAGTGTCTCAATCAGACCAAATGCTTATTTAATCGACTTTGCAAAGGAGTGAGGACTGATATCACTGCCGTTTTCATCGTTCTAGGATCCTGGTCCACAAATCCACCGCGTTATCGGCGACGGTTATTAAAACCGAATCTTTGAGAAATGCATCAAGTTGTAAACGGGAAAGCCGAAGTAACGAGGCATGACGACGACGAGTGGAGGCGTTCTCCATCTCAACTTCCAATGCGCGGCCCTTTTCCTTTCTGTACAGCCGTCAAAGCAGGCCACACGGCTCTCATAACCTGGTGCATACCTGTTGATCGGCATTGATCAAGGCAATGGGGGAACATTGCAGTGGGTATCCCGCGTCCAGTGCGGTTTTGTTCCGTCCTGGCAGGTTCCAGATAATTTCTAGAAGCCGAAAAGAAGCCTCGGCAGTATCCACACCATGAGATCCGAACCTCCCGTTACAGCTACGGAGCGGTCGATCCAGGCCAGGGATGTTTCATCAGTTACCGTATCGTCAATGCTGTCCGTGATGTTCAACTGGACCCTTGATTTACGTCATGATTGGAGCTTTGTGATGTTCAACGGGAATCCTGACTCAGTCAAATGCCGAATGCCGGCAGTTGTCATGGTGCAGGTGTTTGGGGTGTGGAATAGAAGAACCAAGCAATATTATATGTATTACTATTTTGGGACTGCTTCTCTTGTTGTAGACTATCCTGATATCTGATAACCTCATTTGCCACTACTTCAATTCAATTTGACAGTTCTTGCCACGAGTAACCTACCCTTAAGGCCATCATATTCACTTCTGCCTTCGCAAAATGACAACAATCCGTACCGTCTGTATCGTCGGCTGTGGTGCAATCGGCGCTTCTTGGGCTGCTCTCTTTATCGCCCAAGGTCTCAAAGTCAAGGCGTTCGACATCAATCCAGCAGCCGAAGCCTACCTGAAAAAGTTTATCCGCGAGACACTTCCAGTTCTATCATCCACAGGACTGGTCAAGGACACAAATGCTAAGCCAGAGGATGTCTTCTTCACCACAAACTTGTCTGAAGCAATTCAAGACGTCGACTTCGTACAGGAAAACGGTCCTGAGCGTCTGGATTTCAAACAAAAGCTGTTCCAAGACATGGGCGCTCTTCTCAGCCCCGATGTCATCATCGCAACCAGCTCGAGTGGATTGACCTGCTCGTCGATACAGGAGGGTATGGATGCCAACGCGGTGCCCCAACGTTGTATTGTAGGGCACCCTTTCAACCCACCACATTTGATCCCTCTGGTAGAAGTTGTGGGCGGCTCGCAGACATCCTCAACAACAGTTCAGCATACTATGCAGTTCTATGAACGCCTAGGCAAGAAGGCCATCCACGTCAGGAAGGAAGTTCCTGGCCATGTCGCCAACCGAATCCAGGCTGCAGTGATGAGAGAGGTCTTTCACATATTGCAAGAAGACGTTTGCGACGTGAAAGATATCGACGACGCTGTGTCATATGGACCTGGTCTTAGATGGGGAGTCATGGGACCAAATCTGTTGCTACATCTGGGTGGTGGTGAAGGAGGTATCGAGCACCTTGCAGATCATCTACTGGGCCCATTGCAGACATGGTATGCGCCCAAAAACCCCGTTGTGGACGAGACATTGAAACAAAAATGGATTGATGGAACGCGAACGTCTGTTAACGACCGGGAATATGCGGACCTGGCCAGGCAGAGAGACGAGGAGATTGTCAGATTACTGAACGTCCGGAAAGAATGGGACAACTTCGCGCAAAACGGTGAAAGCACTGAAAGCAAAAGATAGACCTAGCCCACTTTGCACTTTAACCATTACTAAACATTACAGAATCCCCCTATATTGTCGATTATCGTTATACTGTATACATGAAATGAGTCTAACCTAAAGCCACCCACCTAAGCAATGAACTAGAGGACTTGTCTTGCTATTGAATTGAACATCTGCCAACTCTGCCATCATCTTAAAATCATGCCCCCTGATCTCACTGATCGACTTGGCAGTCCAGCAGTAGACCGAGTTTTCCTGAGCCGCACGTGGTATCATCTGTGGATTGCCCCTGTGTCACGTCACTGCTCCGCCGTGGATCTGTCCGGCATTGCCGGCCCCACAGCATCCGACCAGCCCCGTTCATCTACAAGGAGTGCGGTATCTGGGCCGAGTCTAAGAGTCTTGCTTTGAGGGCGACATCGGACCTGTCGCAGGGTTGATCTTCAGCTGACATACTGGTCTTGCATCCAATTGTCACTCATTCTTATCGTAAAAAGACACGGCAATCTTCCTTCAAGCGAAAACAACCGACTTTGTACTCTGCAACGTTTAAATCCTCTCCTTAATATTATTACTTAATATCGTTTCCAATGGGTTCCTCTCATTCTCCTCGTCTCTACATACTCGACACCGACTTGTCAAACTTCCCTCATCCAAAAGGGCGAATCCTATCATGTAACACTGACGGGACTGACATGCGAACAATCTTTAATGGGATGAGCACAATGCCAGATGGCATCACGATTGATCGAGATGAAGGATACATGTATTGGACGAATATGGGACCAACCTTTAAGCACAACGACGGATCTATCGAACGTTCGCGATTGGATGGATCAGACAGGTCAACCATCATACCGACTGGAACCGTTGGCGTCCACACTCCCAAGCAGATAACTGTTGCGCACAAAAGTAGAAAACTATACTGGTGTGATCGAGAAGGAATGAAAGTTATGAGATGCAGCCTCGACGGGTCTAATGTCGAGGTGCTCATCTCGACTGGCTCAACCCCAGAGGATAGGGAAGATCGATGCCGATGGTGCGTCGGTATTACTGTGGACGAGAGTAATCAGTACTTCTACTGGTCGCAGAAAGGCCCTTCAAAAGGAAATCAAGGCCGCATCTTCCGAGCCAGAATGAATGACCCATCACAAGTCGAAGTCGTGTTGGATAATCTACCCGAACCTATCGACTTGGAGTTGGATGAGAGTACCCAGACGCTGTACTGGACAGATCGAGGCGATCCACCAAAGGGAAACTCCTTGAACCGCGCGTTCGTTGGTGAATCCGGTGCGACAAAGCCCCAACCAGAAATCCTTGCGAAACGACTTCACGAGACGATTGGACTTGCGGTAGATAGGGATGCCTCGATGGCTTATGTCACTGATTTATCGGGAGGTGTATATGCCGTTGATTTGAAGGAAAAGACAAAAACGGCGCTGTTCCAGGAGCTGGGTGACCTGACGGGTATTGCCTTGGCATAGATTATCCTTGTCTGCACGTTTGCTTGTTACAAATTGTAATGGATCCTAGTTTAGGCATTCGTATTATACAACCTGACTCAAAGACTGAGCGTCGGCACAAGGAATAAACATCAACTTTCTCATTGCTTGGTCTTTTGTGGAATGGTTTCCCAACAATAGCAAAGCCTCAGATAATGACCCAGCTTCTCCATTAGCATCTCACAAATGCTGGCTTTAGTAAGTAAAGATGTAACAAAAATATAACAAAGATGTAACCACTAAAAAGATAAGACAAAAGTAAAGCTTTATGCTAACTGGAGGGTTCGAACCTCCGCGGTTTCCCACTGCGGGTTTGGTTATGATATTGTAACCTAAACACAGCGCCTTAACCACTCGGCCAAGTTAGCTTTGAACTGTGAAAGGAGGGCAGCTCAGGTACGCATCTTACGAGCAAGCTGTGCCCAGTTGTAGGTCTCCCATCACAGACTTGCCACCCATGGCACTTTACTTGTTTCATGTTTGTATAGGTATAGCGGCTAAGTCGATTTCTAGAGTATGAGATGCAGGATAGCTGAAGACAGCGCTCGAGACTCCGGTTCACACTGTTATTTGTCGAACTGCTCACATGACGACGACAAAGGTTGGCAAATTAACAGCAAGAGGTGGATGAGAATGTTATCTTTGTCTTTATACACAGATCATATGGCATATATGAAGCAGGGAGCTCAACAAGGCGACGAAGTATGTCGTATCAGGAAACAATGCTTTATTTAAAGACGAGATGATTCAATAAGAGCAAGCCAGCCTGTAGTCGAATACGGGGCAAAAGCTTGGAAAAGTCAAGTAGGTGATTGACTTTATGTTACGATTAGCTTGGATGTGAGCTGAATGACCTTATTGACTTCACCCACCAGTTAAACACAAACTTCATTTCGAAGCTACTTGTTGTCTTCAATCCGGCCAGTACATTCCCAACAAGATATCAGTGACTGTTGTTGAAGTTTATACACGTAGAAGATATTATGCTGGCGCGTGTGTAGTTATTGTATCTCCTGACACTACAAAATTGCTGTCTTCAGGCACTCCAAGGAATCGGGTGAGAATGGAATTCATGAATGCAATAGGAACATTGACCCTACTGCATTAAATTAAGCATGCTAGCAAAACGTGAGCAGTTAAACCTCGTCCACATCACTTTCTCTATGGGTCACCACAACTTCCTTCTCCCTCCACCTCTGCACCATAGGTAGACCAACTCCAGTCCAGAGAGTCAAGGCTACTACCCACGCCAGAGCACTGCCCCAGCCGTGCGTCTTGGCAAACTCTGGAGCTTCACCAGAGGCCATCTGAACTTGCTGGAAGGGGATCACAACCGCCTGGCCAACGGAGACCATAAAGCTGAGAACAAAAGCACGCTTTTGCTGATCACCACCACAGGCTTCGTTAGCCCAGCCGGCCAGGAGAGGCGTGAAGCAACCGTAGCAGCCGTGCATGATAAAGGCAGCCATTCGCAGCTGGTGCGGCACATCCCACGCTGTAAGAATGGAGTAGTTGAAGATCATCCAGCATCCGACCACGCCGCAGACCAGCGCCCGGCCACCCAGCTTATCGGCAATGTAGCCTGTTGAAACCATGACGACGAAGTTGACCGCACCAATACAAGTGGGGATGTTGTTGATCTCGGGCACGGTATACCAGCCGGTGGACTTCAGGTAGAGTGAAAAGTACTGCATCACGTAGCTGTATCGATTTAGTATGTGTGTAGGAATCGGTTTTGGTGTCATGTCTTACCTTCCACATGTCAACGTCCAGAAAGAGTAGGCTGCTGTGAACGCATACACCTGCCAAGAGCCAAAAATGCGACGAACAACACTCCAGTCCATCTTTCCTACAGGCTTACGACCCTCTTCTTCGATACGCTGACGGGATCTCTCCTTTTGCCAGTCGTTCAGATAAAAGGCCTGGGTTGTGTGCGGTGTGTCAGGGAATGTGATCTGGAACAGTTTGTCAGCATGGGCTTCCAGACATCGCATGACCGGTCAGCTTACAATTCCGTAGATGACAACAGGAATAGCGAGAAGAAAGTCGAAAATGAAGAGCCATCTCCAACTAGACATGCCTCCCTTGCCATGCATACCCGTGAACAGAGCAGCTTGGAGATACCCTGAAAACATCTGACCAATGACACCACTCATAACGAAGAGGCCGCTACGACGGGCCAGCTCACTCTTGCGATACCAGGATCCCAGACAATACATGACGCCTGGCCAAGCAGCGGACTCGAAAGCGCCGATGAAGAAGCGCAGCACATAGAACTGGTAGGCATGGTTGCACTTGTACAGCGCCAAGACGAGGACAGACCAGGCCATGAGGCAGCCAGGGAGCCAGAACCGCGGGCGCACGACGGTGATGATCAAGTTGGAGACGAGGCCACCTAGAATAGTTCCTTTTGGACATGTTAGCATGATTATTGCAACTCTCTATAATGGGAATCTACTAACCGATAGAAAAGTAGGTATTCATCCACGATAACTCGTTGCCAGGACCAAAACCGAGCTCATCCGCCATTCCAGATACATAGGCATTAGAGATGTTATTTTGATCAAGCTGTACATCCCGTTTAGCAACCTGCCAAGTTGGCATAACTCGTCGAATTAGTGCTCACCTGTTTTATAAAATACATCAAGCATGCATAGCTCAGCAAGAACCAGTCAAGCTTAAAGATAAGCTTCTTTTCTTCCGCAGAAGTGCCAGGTTCATGCCAATGGAACCATTTCTTATTGTCCGCCACCGGATCTACAGCGTCATTCTTCAGGCTCGCTGCGGGAGCAGACGTGATGGAAGCACGGTCTTTGGCGGTAGCCTGCGGCGTAGTACTGATAGCACTGTCTCCATGATCTGCGTGTACGGCCATCTTGATGAACGAACGGAGAGTGACGAACTAAAGAGGTGGTGATTCCGAAGACTGAGTAAGAAGCAGCAAGGCGATATAAAATACTGATGGTCGGACTATATGTATTTTCCCATTGTCTACCTACACCCAGAGTCGCATTCAATTCGACCAACCAATTGGCGTTGGTCAAGTGAATGGCGTGCTCAACGAAGACTTTGTTATCGGACTGTCTTACCCGAAGTGGTAATTTCTACTGGTCGGGGCTGTCCCGCATAGCGCCTTAGAGACCATGGACTGTGTGGACTGATGGACTGGATCCTTGTTCGATAAACGATAATTCCAAAGACTAACGTTTGCATGTCGGAGAAACCTGTCTGTCTTACAGTTTACCCGGTAGTTGTGATGTTGTATGCTACTGAGTTACTTTCTTACGAGTCCTTCTCAGCATGAACACCACCAAGGGATTATCGTGAGCTTGTGTTTTGTTTACCACCGTGTTACCAAACAGATAGTGGGACAACGTATCCCTAACTCCACGCATTACTGCTCACTATTGACGAAATGGTTCAGTTCATTACGGTCAACGGCGCCGAGCTTGCTTACGAGCTGAGCGGCCCCAACAACGCGCCACTCATGATCACTCTCCATGGTGGGAGGGGAATGGGTAAGTCCTGATGAGTTTTGAAGGGGAATTATTGCCTCTAATTCTAACAAATACAGGGGACCACAGATCGGACTACAAGGTGTATAGCCGCTTGAATGATAGTCTTCGCGTGCTCTCCTTTGACTTCCGAGGACACGGCCAAAGTTCTCGTACTAAACCATACACCTTCAGCCAGCTTGTTGATGATATTGAGGGTGTACGACAGCACTTCTTGGAACCTGATGAAAAAGTTATCGTTTGCGGCGGTAGTTTCGGAGGGTTCCTCGCACAGCAATATGCCATCACGTATCCGTCCAAGCTTTCACACCTGATCCTGCGAGGGACAGCACCATCCCACCACCGTGAGTGTCACGTCAATGTTCCAGGGGTTTTGAATACTCATGCGATACAGACGAAGAGGGTGCGATCAAGACTCTTGAAGCAAGAATCAGCAAAGTTCCGAGTTTCTCCAGAGAGATGCTACGAGACAAAGTCTTTGGTGCCTTTGACGATAATGAAGACTTTAGGCTTGTGCACTTTGCCATGATGCCTCTATACCGAGAAGATTATGATGCAAACGCGGGATTGAAGGCATGCAGGGAGACGGTCTACGTCGCCGAGTCACATAGTAAGTGCGCCTAGCTAGCCTTGGAAGACACGACATGCTGACTTTTGGAAGATGACCTCTATTCAGAAGAGGAGAAGTACTTCGATTATGTTGAGAAGCTGGGAACTATCTCGGCCAAAACACTAGTCGTCGTCGGCGAGAACGACTGGATCTGCCCGCCAGGTTTGTTTGCTCCTTACTCCATAGGTTATTATACTAATGATCTTAAGATAATTCCAAAATCATCGCCGACGGTATCAAGAATTCGGACCTGTTTATAGTGCCTGGAGCGAATCATAGTGTGCATGCTGAAAAGCCGGAGGTGGTGATAGCTAAAATCAGGTCATTTTTAGAGTTATGAGCAAGCTACCAAAAGAAACAAATCTAAGCTATGATGTTTGATTGATGGTTCAAAAAACGTCTTGGACTTTTAGCAAGCATCTCTCGTAGGTTGATGCCACCTGGACTTGATGTAAAAACGCCGGGAACAGTCCGCAAGCGAACTCCTTGGACGACCATGCATCCATCAGCTTGAAGAGAAATTCACCGTAATCGGAAAAGCTTTACCCTTATCAGTAGCCGACTCATGAAGCTCAGGCCTGAGCCTGCTGGTGTCACTATCCATCGGAAGCCACCCGATCCCCATAATTCGATCATCACGATATTTCCCCATCTAGAAAAAAGCGTCGGGGCAGACCCGACAGTTTCACCCCATTCCGCCCTTAGTCTACATTGCGCCATCGCTGGCTCCATGAGTCTTGAGCGGCCCATTGTTCGGCTGTCGCTGCTGAGCGGACAAAGAATCATGGGATCTATGATTAAAAGCCAGGACGGTATGGCGTCGTCTGCTTGGGAAGCGTGAAAAGTGTGCAGAGCTTTGGTCGCAACATCCAGCATCATGAGCGACATTCGGGTTTCAATCGACAGGGGAGGCACGTTTTGCGATGTCATAGCCACGAGCACAGATGGTAGTGGTCCTCTCATTTTCAAGATATTGTCAGAAGATCCCTCCAACTACACAGATGCACCCACCGAGGCCATCCGGCGGATATTGGAAAAGTATGAAAGGCGAACAATCCCTATTGGTGAGAAGCTCGACGCTTCACGAATAAGTAGGTCGGCTCTACATAATGTCAACTTCCTCTGCTAACCCATACTCCAGCTTCCTGCCGTATCGGCACTACAGTCGCAACAAATGCTCTTCTCACGGGAAACGGTCACAAGTTTGCATTCGCAACGACCAAAGGGTTCAAAGACGTCTGTGTCATAGGAGATCAATCGCGTCCCGAGCTGTTCAACCTTGAGATTCGCAAAGCATCCGTTCTTCATTCGCGTGTTATCGAAATTGACGAGAGGATCACCATTGAAGACTACGATCTCAACCCTTCTAGGGATCAAACGAAAGTCGTGGAAGGAGATGCTGATTTGGTGAGAACGCCAAGTGGCGAAGTCATTCGAGTTTTACAAAGACCAAATGAGGAAGCCATCCGAAGACAGCTTGAAACGCTCCGTGATGAAGGGTACACGTCGCTTGCAGTCTGCTTTATGCATGCCTACATCTTCCCAGACCACGAGAAGGTAGTAGCCCAGATCGCCAAGGATGTTGGTTTCGAATTTGTCACCATCTCATCAGAGACGAGCCCAGCCATCAACTTCCTCAATAGGAGTAACTCTACCTGTTCCGAAGCCTACTTGTATCCCATCATCAGACGGTACATCGACAATTTCCAAGCAGGGTTCAGAATACTCCCCCAAAGAGTAGAGTTCATGTGCTCCGACGGCGGATTGAAACGGGCCAATAAATTCCGCGGCAACGAGGCCCTTCTCAGTGGACCAGCGGGCGGTGTTGTTGGCATCGCCAGGTGCTTCGACACCAATGAGGGAACACCTGTCATTGGATTTGACATGGGCGGCACAAGCACGGATGTCTCGAGATACGATGGAAAATATGATTTTTTACAGCAGACATCTATTGCTGGAAGGACCATAAACCTCTCAATGCTCAACATAGCCACTGTCGCTGCCGGCGGCGGTTCGATTCTTTTTGCCAGGAACGGTCTATTGACAGTCGGACCAGAATCTGCTGGAGCTCATCCGGGACCGGCCTGCTATAGAAAAGGCGGTCCTCTCACTGTGACGGATGCCAACCTGTTCCTGGGACGTCTAGTTTTGTCGTCCTTTCCCGCGATCTTCGGAGAGTCTGGCGATCAAGAGCTGGACACCGAGGTCGTGGCGCAGAAGTTCATGGATATCACGGAAGATTTCAATCGTCAGACATTACAGAACCTGACTCCGGAAGAGGTCGCATCGGGATTCTTGAATATCGCCAACGAGACGATGAGCAGGCCCATCAGGAACGCAACCGAAGCTAGGGGATATGCTCCCGAGAAACACAATCTCGTCAGCTTTGGTGGTGCCGGGGGCCAACATGCATGCGCGATAGCAGACAAGCTTGGCATCAAGCGAGTGCTCATACACAAGCTCTCCTCGTTACTTTCGGCGCATGGTATCGCGCAGGCGGAACTGCAGTACGAGACCTTTGAGCCATTTGCCGCCGAGTTGGGTGAAAGGGCCATGACTGGCGTCAACAATCTTCTCGCATCATTGCGGAAGAAGGTGACTGAAGAGTTGGTATCGCAAGAAGCCCGTGAAGAGAGCTTGGTATTCGACGAAGCGCTGGTGCTCAAGTATTTTGGGACTGACACTAACTTGTCCGTTTCAAAACCTGCCGATGGCAATTACGCTGCTGCTTTCAAAGAAATCCATCTGCGTGAATTTGCCTTCTCTATGAACAGGCCCATCATCATCGAGTCCGTCAAGGTCCGCGGCGTGGGAAGCACAGGTGAGGCGTCGCATGAGGCATCCGCGTACGAAGAGATGACCTCGAGTGAGCAAACTTCGTTCTCAGAGTATCACGCTACGCAAAAGTTGTACCTTGATGGGAAATGGCAACAAGTCAGTGTTTTCAAGCTGGATACTGTGCCCAAGGGAAGCGTCATCAATGGCCCGGCCGTCATTATTGACCAGACACAAACAATTTTAGTCGAATCTCTCTTCAAAGCGTACGTCTTGTCCAATTATGTCGTTTTGGAGAAGATTGCCACGAAGGGACAGAAAGACACAACGTCCGTAGCCAGCCAGAATTCCATCGCTCCGACATGCAAAGATATTCTTGACCCTATTCAATTATCCGTCTTTGCACATCGCTTCATGGCTATTGCGGAGCAGATGGGCAACACTCTTCAGCGAACCTCTATCTCAAGCAGTATCAAGGACCGCCTCGACTTTTCCTGTGCCATCTTTTCCCCAGATGGTAAGCTCGTCGCCAATGCTCCTCATATCCCTATCCATCTTGGAAGCATGCAATTCGCGGTACAAGCTCAACATCGCCACTGGCTGGGGAAGCTCAAACCAGGCGATGTTCTTTTGACAAATCACCCTTCTTGGGGCGGAACCCATCTGCCAGACTTGACAGTGATCACACCTGTCTTCATCGGCAATGATATTGCTTTCTACGTGGCCTCTCGAGGCCACCACACTGATATTGGCGGCATGGGCATCACAAGCATGATGCCCGAATCTCGATCTCTGTGGGAAGAGGGCATTATCGTGCCCTCTATGAGGATAGTCCAAGATGGTGAATTTCTCGAGAAGGAAGTTCGGGCGGCTTTCGACAAAGCCGGCACTTATCCAGGTTGCAGCGCAACGCGTCGCATCCAGGACAACATTTCAGATCTCAAAGCCCAGACGTCAGCAAACCAGCGCGGGATTATACTGCTCCAGAAGCTTTGCGATGAATACACCCTACAAGTTGTGCACAAGTACATGACAGGGATTCAAGACAATGCCGAGTTTGCAGTTCGT
The DNA here is from genome assembly GCA_013623535.1 of Fusarium penzigii. Classification (NCBI taxonomy): domain Eukaryota; kingdom Fungi; phylum Ascomycota; class Sordariomycetes; order Hypocreales; family Nectriaceae; genus Fusarium; species Fusarium penzigii. The sequence goes on from JABFFC010000061.1 coordinate 139,067, forward strand.
GAATTCTTCAGGAAGCTGGCAAACGACCATCCCGCGCCCCTATCAGCAACAGATTACCTGGATGACGGTACAGTCATGAAGGTCAAGATCACCATCGACAAAGACACAGGCAGTGCTACATACGACTTTGCTGGTTCCGGCCCCCAGATGTGGGGAAATTACAACTGTCCCATCTCCATCACGCACTCAGCCATCATATACAGTATACGCTGTTTGGTTAACATCGAGATCCCCCTCAACGAAGGCTGCTTGGCTCCGTGCGATATCCGCGTGCCTGAAGGCTCCGTTCTGAATCCGACTCCAGCAGTGGCCATTTGCGGCTCAACTCTAGCTAGTCAACGAGTGGTTGACCTTATTCTCCGCGCTTTCGGTCGTTTTGGTGCCAGCCAAGGCTGTGCCAACTCATTAGGATGGGGCATGGGCGGGAAGAACCATGTGACGGGTCAGATTGAGCCTGGATGGACGTATGGCGAGTCGATTGGCGGGGGAGTTGGTGCTGGTGAGGGTTACAACGGCGAACATGGTGTGCACGTAAGTTTGAGTATCACCTTGGATTTATCCAAGCCCTTTGAATTACACGGCTGACATACTACCAAGGTTCACTCCACAAACACCCGTCAGACCGATAGCGAGGTAATAGAAAAGCGCACCGCCGTTCTGGTCCGAAAATACAGCATACGCGAAGGTAGTGGAGGAAAGGGCCGTTGGCGCGGCGGTAACGGTATCACGCGCGAGATCCAAGCGCGTACGAACCTCAAATTTAGTATTCTTAGCGATAGACGCGTATATCGGCCATACGGCATGGCGGGAGGACAAGCGGGTCTGAAGGGAGAGAACCACGTATACAAATTCAACGAGGATGGTGTGCTGGAGTTGAGGAATCTCGGCGGAAAGGCTATTGTGAACCTTGGACCAGGCGAGTATATTCAGATCAACACGCCTGGTGGTGGAGGATATGGAAAGCCGGATGATGAAGAAGTTGACGAAGGGTTTGATGACTTTCATAGGGGATTTGTATAGAGCTGGGTAAACAAGGGGGTTTGCGCAGGATGATATGTCTGGCGATCTCTCCTTTTGCATAATACTATGATTGCCACTAATGTTTCTCTGATGTTGCTCCAATATTTCCGCCATGTTCTCTATGCTTTACAAACAAAGCAAACATTCGTACAAGTAGGACAGTGGTTGTGTGTCCCACAGCTCGCTCGACGCTGTGTTCGATGTACTCATTCTTGGGGGGTCACTGATGCCCGTAATTGAACAGTTATGCGCACTTAAATGAATTTGAAATCACTTCAAGTACACATCCATTATATTACAATTAATATCTACATAATTCCCCAACTAAGCTTTTGATCAGTATGGTCGGCGTAGGTCAGGACAGCACAGGAATCATTCCAGCTGCTACGGCCAGCACCAGTGTGCCTAGTATCGGTCCCAGGCTTGCTTGTGCTGCGTTTCTAGGATTTAGATCTTTGGAACATTGTTCGACACAGCTCTGAGCTTGTTGGTCCTTTCCTTCATCGCGGTAACTCTTCTCTTTGTCTCCGGTATAATACCGCTCATGGCACCGTCTTGCACATCCAAGCGCCCAGCATGAGACGTCTTCGGCATCGCTGATGACCCATCCGTCCTTTTCCCGCTGGCTCCATGTTCCGTTGCCACCCAGGAGCGTAGTGCCGATGCTGTAGGAATAGCCATTGACCCTTGAATTGCCAGTCTTATAGAGGCCCGTTGATATGCGAATCTTGGATTTATCGGGGGCTACATCTGCAGGGACGGTGATGTTGACTTGGGTTGTGTCAATATCTACACTCCTGACGAGCCAGCATTCTGCTCCTATACCCCAGCCCGGTGGTTGGAGGGCTAGGAAGACACGATAGGCGTCGAATCGCTGTCGAGCTTCGGAGTCATTGGCCAACCTCTGATTGATCGTGAGAGACACAGGTTCATTGGCTGTGATATTCCAGGGGACAATAATAGCAGGCGAAGCATGCACAACGGCTGACAAGACTGAGAAGAGCGATAAAGCGGCCACGCCTTGCACGAACGATGTTGGAAACATCGATGAGGGGAGCATGTACAAGACGGGAGGTGAGGAAGGACAAAACCAAAGTGCAGGTCGTGGTAGATGTGGATATCTGCGTTGAGGAAAGTGAATGAGAAAAGAAATGAGTCTCCAATCATGCCTGAGGTAGCTCATGTGACAGGGACTTGTGCGCCACCCCCTTGCTACAGTGAAGTCGCTTCGCACCTGATTGGTTGACTCAAGTCCAGTCCATCGGAGCTTGTATCACAAGTCTGGAATCGACGCATTTTCTTCCAATGGCATCTTCTCTTCATGATGCCCACTCCATGGCCTCTGGTTCTTCAATAACATTAGAGTCCACAAGCGAACTAGAGCAGCTGTACCTGGAATAGAGTTGATCAAAATGGTTTACGCTAATGATGATAAGCCAAATACATCACTGGCAAGGGATTTGCACCAGTACCGTCAACACAAGCCTCGAGGACGACCGCCCTAGCTAGACCTAATAATATAGCTATAACAAAGAAGAATTATGACAATGGAATACTTGTAAAGTATGAAAGCACGAGTACTGCCAAGGAACACTAACTGCATCAATGCCTGTCAATATTGCCACTACCAGAGAGCATGGATCTTCACGTTGGACGTTATAACCGTTCTTCACCTCTTCACCTTCACATACGACCATACCTACTGGAGAATTCGGGATCCCGTCCGCTCTCCCATAGACAAGCCAGTAAGGGGCGGATTAGTAGTTGGGTCGGTGACGACCAGCGAATCCCCGCTGTTGTATGTTTTTTGCTCTATTATACCACTAGTCAAATTAGTCTAGTATCTTGCTGTCTCTCGCACCCTTACTCCTGACTTTCGGTGTGCCCTCCCACACCTATGAAGACAGGTGAATAGAACCTCTGTTCTCTTCTTTTTCTGTCATTTAGATGGCGTACCCTATTATGTTAAACCAAGTTAGGTTTTTAGATGTAAGCTTTCGACCAAAACCTACCCTTATCCGTCTCACATTTATTGCCATCATCATGCAAGGTGCTTTGCATCCTTCTTGGTAAACTACATCTAGTCCTTGCACGCTATCTGTTGAAACATATTAAACCATATGCCCGGTCAGGCAATGGATTGTCGAGGAGAAGGCTGCTCTATACATGGCCAATTAGTTGTAACGGAGGGAAACATAGAATCCTTAACTCTCTTCATTTGCTGGCAGCCCAACATGTGAGAAAGATCAAAGACGAGCACATTCAAGAGCGCCTAGAAAACACCCAGTAACCACAGCATCCACGGCATCCACAGCCTGTGAGTGCTTGTACTATGATGATGGGGGATCACCGTGGCCGAGGAAAAGGACTCAAGCTTGCCAGATGAACAACAAAGGACGAAGGTGGGCTTGAATAATTACAAAAAGATTCAGAATGGATCGCTTGACTGATAAATGATGGCCATTTATCCACTCATAGTCGACTTTATCTCGATCATGACATGATGGACATGTCAATATGGATCATGCAGCTTGGCGATGTCATGGTCGCAGAGCCAATCACACTGCGCTTTTCGAACCAACAACTTGTAATGAACTGCGATGCATTATGATAGCCAACACTTACTTTGAGCACGGCGCGGGACAAATCATAGTTAGAAGAAATCATCATATCCATTCCGTGAGAAATCCGGACTTTGTTCTCAACTTCCTGCTCGAAAGATGAAGATGCAAACCACGTTTTACGTAGATAACGGTACCTTGTCAAGTCGTCGCTTCGGTTTTGGAAGTAACACAGTAGTGTGAATCGGTTGGTTCAAGTCACGAGCAGTGACATAAATGGTTGTACAACTATCCAATTCAAGCCACTTATCTCAACAGTGTTGCTTCTGCGCTGACTAAGGAGGAGAGCCATAAAACGACCTGCGTCACATGTATTCTTGTGGCCCCGTTGCTTGTTTCCTTTATCTCAATGGTAAACAATGTCTCTGGCTTGAATACTCCAGCTCACAACCACTTGTTCTCCCACACTATTCTCCAACCTTGCAATATGGCCCGGCATTTACCCAAAAGCACACTCAACCATGGGCAATCTGGATTTGCAACGATTGATCCAGAGACAGAGCTTTATCACCATAGGCTGGGTCGAGCGCAGCATGTGGCAATCTCGTACGTTTGGGGCGATTGGAAAACTACCGCCCATGATGCACTACCCGATTGGCAATTGCTTCGATCACGACTTCTCCAACTTGTTGGTGCAAAATCCAGCGATTTTATGAAGAATATGACTGGTCAGCAAACGAACTGCTGGTTAGACTCCAAATGTATCAATCAAGACTCTCAGGAAGACAAAGCGTACTGGGTTCCACGAATGGACGAGATATACTCGGAAGCCCGATGCACGGTTTTACTCACCAGAAATATTGATCTGAGACCTCTGATCAACGCAAAAAAAGTGCTTGCGTGTCATGTGGATGATGACAGCCATGTCTGTCTCTTGACTCAGAGTTGCTGTGAGATTATCGACTGGGGCTTGGTCGACGAGCAGAGGGTCGTCGACGCTGTACAGCTACTGCACCAGGGCGTGTGGAGGAAACGAGCTTGGATCTTTCAGAAGATTCTGTTGTCAAAAGAATACATCCTCAGTCGTGATTATTGTCAAATAAAGCTCTCCGACTGCGGCACCTTGGCAGGACTTTTATTGCGCAAAACCCCGGGAGTTACATGGCTCGAGGATTTCGTGAACTGGTGCCGCCGCCTATACTACCTCCGCCTCCGATACTTTTCCTACGAGCTGTCTATTGCCAATGTCCTTCAGATGGCCCACGGTCTGGAGGCCACGGTCGAGGCTGACAAGTACTACGCTCTCTGTGGTGTTTTACGGCTCAAAGGTATTGAGTATAACACAGCTCACACCGCACGAGAGGCCCTACAAGCAATTGCACTTGAATTGACTCGCAGGGGACGGATGTCATGGCTCTATGCAATACAGCCTCTCTTGGGTTCGGATCCACATCGAGGCATACGTATAGCCCAGGAAGCGCTTTCAAGCTACTTTGACCATACTGTAGATAAGACGGCAAGTCTATACGCGAAGACTCAGGTCTCGTCGGACATGATTACTCTAAGCATATCTACAGTTGGTGTTGTTCGTCAAAGCATCCCGATAGTTTCATTTCTGCAAGACACTGTTCGACACATCAAAACAAAGGGGTATGTGTTTTCCAATGAGCAGCTGCACATGCAATGCCTTCCCCGGTTACTCCACAAACTAGCTTGGGAGTCGCTCTCGCCATTGATACAGCAACCATGCGTTGATCAGTTGCGAGACGTTTTCGAAATGGAGGTGGATGAGCCAGCAGCTGAGCTGGTGTGGCAACTCTACACGCTCGATGATCCAGAAGGCTTCATTGCCCAGAGGCGGCAACGTGCGGGAGCAAATCTCTCTCAAATAGAATTTGCAGTAAAGGCATCTTTGGCTGTGAAGCAACAGGTTGCGGCAATCCAGGACCGATTTTCACTCATTCTGTGGGCACGGATCGGAAAGAATGGCCTACCTCTAGGCGAAACAGATCAAACTTATGGCATAGCTATAGGTGAATCATGCGTTCCTCGCGGGGCAAAGGTGTGTAGTGTACTTGGGGACCCAGCCATACTTTTTGCAGCCGAATTCTCGGAGACATCATCGCATGTGACCGCAAAGTGGAAAGGGGGTCTTATGTCCGTGTGGGATCATGACGTGGACAAGGGGAAGATCTCAAGGATTTTCAGTCGACTGAGAATAAGTGTAAATAGCCAGACTCAACGAGTGACATTCCCTATCGTCATGTAACTTTTTAGGATGTTTCTTGCAAGGTATCTCAAATGCTGTAGATCATCTGAATTATTTTATGCAGGCCAATGGAGCTGGACGCTACATTATCTGATGGATGTATTAGGATGGATATGCGAGTAGCCTGCAGAACATAGTTCTAAAATATAGATCGCCTAAATATAAGGTCGCCGCCGGCGCTTGCTGTGTGAATACTTGAGGTTCGCCGCTCTGTATTTTCTTCACTTGCAAAACTGAAGGAGCTGGCAGTGAGTAATACTAGACACAGTGTTCGGTACTTGTTTGTTTGTTAACTTTTGTCACTTGTACAAACAGATGCTCTCCCGAAGAGAGTCGCATATATGACAGGCTGGGCCTCGAACAGGTCGTTTTCCATAGAACGGAAATATCTATGATGGCCCAAAATTTCTAAATTTTGTTTTGATCATACAAGGTATTCTTCTACGTGTCCCTTTGTAGTACTGATTACCTTGCCAAGTATTATAGACAGATACCATCTAGAATTCCCATCACCTTCTCTATATATCTGACACCTACTAAGATCCCATCCTCGTCCTTGAACTCGTCTTCGTTGCCAAAATCGGCATTATCTTCATCCAGACACGTCAAACATGTCTCGACAACTTGGCTGTACTTTGTGCCCATCTTTCCTCGTAAAGCATGACTGCGGCTGAGCGCAACAAACCCTTCTTTAACCGCCTGGCCATCCTTCAAGTGCCATCCCTCTAATACGGCTGAGGGTTGCGCCAACCCATCGCCATCAATTGCCACCAAAGATTCCCACATGCCAATTTCCAATAGACACACTCCCAAGCTGTAGATGTCGTGCTGCATCACGTAGTAGTTGGCTTCGTTTCCCTGTCTTGACGGATGTTGGTAAAGATTGGTTTCCCAATTCACTTTTCTCATCGGATATGTCATCCCGTCGGCATTCCTCACCATCTGGAATCCGATCAGAGCGATCGTGCTTGGGATGCTCTCTACCTCTGCTTCGCTGAAACTCAGTATTGTCTCGGGGCGAACATTCTTGTGTACAAAGCCGTACAGGTGGACGTAGAATACGGCGTGGACGAGGTTCTTTGCCATTGCAAGTCGATCTGACAGTGAATCGTGAGCTTGGCCAGAAAGTAACAGCTCTCGGGTGCTGCGGACAACGGGATATCCTTTCGGAACACGGAAGAGGAATGACACATTGTTGGTCTCAGGTTGGCGTACAACACCTTTGCAGTTGAAAATCCCAAAGGTGAATGGGTCCGAGTCTCTCAAGCGGGATGCAAGTTCCCTTGCGTCCTTGTCACTGACTGCCCCATCCGCCGTCGTGTCGACAATGATTCGTTGGGAGTTTCGAGGACGGATTGCTAGTACAGCATTGGAGTGTAAAATGGGCTCTTGGCTGCAGGCATCAAGGCTGTCCTTATTGATGAAGATGGTTCGAGATTTAGTCGACGGTGTTTTGAAAGCTTGACGAAACCATTTCGCCTCTTGACTAGGCTCGGCCGAGCTGGTAGATTCCATCGCGATCACATTGTTGAGTAGACTGTCGACAGTTGGAGGGGCGAATTTGATGACAGAAAACCAGCAGGGCTCATAGAGCTTCTGCCAGGACTCAAGCTCATCTATCGACTCAGCAAGGGCTGTCCTAGCGGTCGCGAACCGCGATTTTTCTTTCGTGCTCAATACCATGGATTTGTCAACCTTGGAAAGCTTGGTAACAGAATCCTCCAGCTTCCGTTGTAGAATGGTGAGTGTTCGCCTGTAAAGATCTTTTTGTTCGTCGGCCATGGTCTTTTCCAGGTCTTTGGTCACCTTTAGCTGGCTTTCAACTCGTGACCAGCAAATCTCGATGCGAACAGCCATTTCTCCCAACTTATCCTTGGCTTGTTGATAGTCTTTACATGCCTGAACAAGGCCTTTTCCCCATCTAAAATGTGTCGTCAGCTCGAAATTTCAGAGGACATAATTCGGGACGATGAATCAATACCTTATGCAAACGTCAATAGTGCCGACCAAACCAAGAGCCCCAATAGCAAAGTCGGCCGCCATATTGCGAAAGTGTTAACAATGGCTTTCGCTTCAAGCAGGTCCCGCGTCAGGCTCAAACGTGTCTTTGGTTTCCAAATATAAGCAGACAAAGAGTGGAGATATGTTCAGTGATAAAGAATGAGGTGTTTGTTGCAGGAGTGGAATATCACAAAGCGTTGAGTGAGGGGAAATGTCATGAAAGTGCAACTCATGCAGTGGCCAACGTGCAATAAACAGCACTGCCTGGCCAAGGCATACAGCGCGGGCATTGCTTGCCTCTATGACTTCCCCATGGTTGAGGGAGGCTTAGATCAGTCACTGCTGCTGTCCAGTATGCCTATTCTCGCCAACCAAAGAGACCCTCAAACGCCATTTTTGTTTCGAACAAATATTCATCCAATCGATTGAGGAGGAATCCCTGTCACATTTCAGCTGACTCTCGATCAAAACCAAGCTCATACCTGCACCTTTCCAGCCATTTTTTCTTTTCTCCCTCCCTTATCGTCTTCTATCTCGGTGTTTGTGATGAATACTTGACTCCGGTAAACTAAACACTGCATTCTTGTACCCCCATCGCCATGTCCGTTTGGACCCACGACCATCTGCCAGACGACGTACAAGATGGAAAGCTAGAGACCAGATTCTTGGGGAAGCACCAAATTATCCATTTTGTTGACGACCCCAACGCGCCCCCATCGTCTGCCAAGATACAGGAACATTGGCAACGCGCCAAACAACCGATTGCTCATGGCGGCCAGGCACGAGTGTTTTTGCAGACATGTACTGCCGGGCCTCAATGTGGTGCCAAGCGTGTGGTCAAGAGCATAAGAATCCAGAGTGACAGCACAATAAAACGGCTTATCATCGAGCTGCGAACCTTGCGGAAATTCTCTCACGATAAGGCGAGTCTTTTTCTATAACATGGCAGACGTATCCAGCCGCATCATTGTTCAGCTGGTGGTCGAAAGATCTCAAGCTAACGCTGAATGGCCAGTACTCGAGACAATTTGTCAAGACTCTGGGCTGGTATCAATCAAAGAACACGCTGCACATTGCTATGGAGTATCTCTCTCAAGGGGATCTGCATGACTATATGCAAGATAGATCAGTCCTACCAGAGGAACATGCTTGCCAAATTGTTGGTCAGGTGCTTGCCGGCTTGGAAAGTATGCACACACAAGGTTATGCCCATCGTGATGTAAAGCCCAAGGTAAGTAGGTTCAATCAAAGACTTATTGGGGAATCGGGTTTTACTGACTTTTAAGAAAGAACATCCTAATTCAACAGCAGCCAGACCCTGAGGGATCCGGCTTTTGGTGGATCAAGATCACAGATTTTGGCATCAGCAAGATCATGAATGAGGTCTCTGGTGGCGGAGTCAGTACAGTTATTGGAACTCTGTTATACATGGCTCCTGAGCTGCACGACAGAAAGGGGCAACCAAATATCGATTATCAGTCTGCAGATGTATGGGCTCTAGGAGCGGTCGCATTCTACCTATCAACGAAGTGCCAAATGTTTGATAATATCATGGATATTGTCCGATATCAAGATAACCCAGACTTACTATTCCCCAGAGAAGTGCTCGATCATTACAACGTCAGCTCGCAAGAACAGGATTTCATTCGTACCTTGACAATACCTCAGCCAGATAAGCGACCAAACTCTACGAAAGCCCGTCAACATCCATGGATTCGATCTCAACTGTTTGAGCAAGCGAATTTCTCGAACACTAACGAGGAGTGAGTAAAGATATCCAAGTTGCATCAGTACTCATAATTAACAGTTGTAAAAGTCTTTATTGCTCGTCATCCTCGTCATCCTCGACAAGCAGCTTGTATGGTGATGAGGTAGGAATGACAACCATCCCCCAAGACACGCTTGTCACTAACCATTCGGACGTAACCCCTGGCTCCGAATCCTTCTCGACAGCCCAGCCTGGGACCTTACTTCGTCAGGAACAAACACACGAAACAACATCCCCATCCAAGGAAAGTCTCAGTATTCGTCTGGACAATCCAGATACCGTCCGCAAGTTACAGTCGGAACTGCATCAAGCGGCCAAGAAAGGCTTATATGACGTTATTCAAAAGTCCATCGAGGCCGGAGTTGATAGTAACGCCTCGACTGAAGAAGGACGGACACTAATTCATGTAGCTTCGGGCTATGGTCATGTGCCGATTGTTGACCTGCTTCTCAAGAACGGGGTTGACGTTAACGGTGCAGAGACAGATGGGTGGACCTCACTACACTTCGCAGCCTGGAATGGGCATCTCGACGTCGCTGCACTACTTATTGAAAATGGGGCACATATTGACCCTTTAGACAAGACACTTTGGACCCCGCTTCACCTTGCAGCTAGAGGAGGACATCTCGGCGTTGCTACACTACTGGTTCAGAAGGGGGCTACTATTGATACTCAAACGAATAAAGGATGGACTCCACTTCATCAGGCAGTAGTGAAAGGGCACCTCGGTATCACCAAAGTTCTTATGGAGGCAGGGGCTAACCTCGATACTCAAGACAACAAAGGAGCCAGCTCGCTTGACAGGGCGGTACTTCTAGGGCGTGAAGCCATCACCAGGCTTCTCCAAGGAGAGGAAGTTTTGAAATAGCCTATCAATGCCATAGAGCCCTGGTTCTCCAACATTCTTATGAGGTGGCTACGCTTATCGAAAATCATGAAGAGGGTAGAGAGCTTGGATAAAGAAATTTCAATAAACAGTGAGGAGAGTGGTTATCGAAGTTAGTCAACGCCGGTATATATTCAACGTCAAGTTATTATGCTTGTCCTTGACACTGTACACTATAAGAACACCCTTGTAGCGTAGCACCATTTCAAAAAAATTCTTCTTTTGTCTATACCAATGTTTTGGCAAGACACCTGTCGTTGAATTGAATGTGGCTACGAAGAGTAGTTGCAGGTCTATTAGCGATGAAAACATGCGGCAATGGCATGAAAAGGACCCTTTGATACCTCCATTATGTCTAGCTAAGATACTCGGTGATGCAGTCTACGCCTTTGGAAAAGAAAAGCAACAACGATATGTCGTCCTTTCAAATGGGCAATTCATGAGCATCGACACAGTCTTGCTCTCGACACGATATACTTACCCTATATCACTATCTTGTGACAATCCATAAAGTGGAGAAAAGAGCTTTCATGATGAAAAATGGCGCGGGGGTAATGAAGTGAGATTATTGATTTACGCCCTTGAATAACACAGTTGTCAACCACAGCATTTCAATATACTCGTAAAGCCTGCACTGCCCAATGGAATCCGCCAAAGACCAAAAGGTGGTTGTCATCGCCTCCAACAACATCCCCAAGATCACAGCAACGCGTCAAGGCTTTACGCGCATGCTGCCAGGGTCTTACGACTTTCGAGGTGTCAGCGTCGACTCCAATGTCTCTGATCAGCCACTTTCCGACCAAGAAACATTCCGCGGGGCAATGAATAGGGCTAAGAACGCTCAGAAAGCACAACCAGATGCAGACTACTGGGTAGGGATCGAAGGGGGCGTTGAAGCTCACGACACCACGTTCTGTTCTTTCGCTTGGATTGTCGTCATCGATAAGGACGGGCGCCAAGGCAAAGCACGTACTTCTGCATACTTTTTATCTGAAAAGACATGTAAGCTCCTGAGAGAAGGAGTTGAGCTTGGACACGCGGATGATATGGTATTTGGACAGACCAATTCTAAAAACAAGCAAGGTTCAGTTGGCATCCTGACGGGAGGGATCATTGATAGGGCTGAGTATTACACCCAGGCTGTTATACTCGCACTCATCCCTTTCAAGAATGACTCACTGGATTTCTGATCAGCGCAGCTCACGCAGTGTGCGGTACATGACGCAGCCAGAGTCCAACTCGGTTGACAGAATATAAAGTCGCTTGAGAGTTCAATATGAAGGTCATCAAAGAATACAATTAGAGAATTAAATAGAGGAAAATTAGCTTGACCCTCATTCAACTGGCTCCGCATACACGTTCGTGTATAGCTCAGGATCCCATGATTCGCCCCTCGCCTTTGTTCCATTCTTCAACCAGCAATTTCCACCATAGAACTTGTACTTTTCCGCCAGTAGTGATGAAAACACCACGCTCTTACATGTAATGCCACTGCTTCCCTTTTTACCCATCTCAATCATTGTGGCACACGCATTCATACAATCTTCTAGGGTGTATGCGATAATCGGTACGAGGTCTCTGATGATGTTGCCATCTTCGGCTTGCGCCCCGGCCGGGGCATCGACACCGCAGTAGTATTTGAAGTTGTATCCTCTACTAGACGTGAAGCTCTTGCCTGCTTCAGTGTCTTCGGTGCAATTTAATTCGACCTTTTCAATTTTGTTGGCTGCTATTGGCTTGTAATTGGAAAGATCTTCTGTGTCGGTCGATGTGTCATTCGTGGACGTGTCCGTGTCGCTGTCTGTTACGAGTGTCGGGCAAGCTGAAGTGGCCGCGGGTTCTGGCGCGTCACAACTTTGGATGATTGTTAGTACAACATCTTGGTAGTTGATTGACAATCGAAGCCTGCTTACCTCTTTGCGTTTGCCAATGCAGCGCCGAGTCCTCCGCCAACACCTCCTCCTACGATGATGGCTGTGATGAGTGCGACGATGAGGCCAAAAGTCCATATACGCAATCCGAAAGGGCCTCGAGGTCGCTGGTCGTCGTATCCTGGAGGTGCGTAGCCGTGTCCATTGACACCAGGGTTGACTCCGTCTCCCACAACTTCTGGTGCCTTCATTGCAGGATCATTGTAGACCTGTAGGCCTTCACTATCATTTGCCGGTGAAGCCATGTTGACTTTTTGATGTTCACAAGGTCAGACGTTGGTATTACGAGATCGGCGAACAAGTGACACAAACACCAAGAGAAGAGAAATCGGACACGAACATGTGCTGACCCGAGATTTTAATCAGTCAACATGGTAGACCGTTAATATTACCAAGGGGTGGCTGTGTCAAGAACGTATCATTTAGGTACCTAGTCCGGCTGGTGCACTGTCAGTCTGCAGTCTGACAGGACCCGAGCAACGGTCCTGTATGGATTATCAGCCTTGAGATGAAACAACAAAGCAAAACCGGGACTGGACCCTGGTTTTTAGCCCCCGAAGACAGCTAAATCGACTCTGGCATATTCCCGTGGCCAAAGTTGGGCTGGTTGATTGAGTCCAAGTGACGCTACCATGGACTAATCACTGCCATATCAGGGATATCCTTGCTGAACTTGGCAGGTTTTTCCCTTCAACAAGGCTCTCGATTATAAATGTGCTGTTGAGCAACGCCCGTCCGTTCTCTACTCACGCTGTCTTGACACAGCCGAGACCAGGGGAGTAAGCACTATTACCACACAACCTCAGTCCTACAGCAGTCAGCAAATGAATTGGTTCCAGACTCGGAGTTTCATTGGCTAGTCTTCGATTTGATACATTGAAGGATGAAGAACCCTGCTAGGGCTGAAAAAAAGTCGTAAGAGCGAGCCAACTTCCTTGGGGGCCAGTGTAAATGATAATAACGGCAGCAGGATCCGTGCAGCACTATAATTATATACAATGTACCATTGGCCATAGATGTTGAGAAGGAAGGTCGAATAAATGAAGTAATAAGGATGTCTAGTCTAATTGCCGGCTATTTCCTAATTCATCATGGCAGAAGATGCCTGGTGTGATGAAATGGCCAATGGGAGTTTGGTGTTGACATTATCCACTTCAGGTTTTCCATCACGACAATACAAATTGCTATCCCTTCTCTTTTGTGCTTGATGCATAGTGACACAACTCGGGTTTTATACTTGACACATTCGATTCTTTCGTCGAGATCGGAGACCATCTATTGATTGCCTGTCTCCTGAGATTAGTCGGACTTGTCCATCAGACCTCACAAGTCATACGAGACACCCATTGGAATGCAATCTAGGAGCTTGATCATGATCAATCTAAGCCTTCAAGACCGCTAGTCTAAGCTTTGTCTGCACTGAATCAGTAAGCATCTTTGTCAATCGAGACCTCCAAGCTACCATCTTTTGTCTTTGCATTAGTTTCGACCATCTAAACTCTAGATCTTTTGGAATCCAGGCACAACCTTGGCCGGCCCAGATCCGACTAGAGACGGAAACGGGGCAATGTCCTGGAGCTAACGCGAGCTCTTCATTCCAGTCGACAGGGCCAACCACGGGGTTTAGACTCTTGAAGCATGCCGACTGGTGTTGTTGGCTCTACATCCGATCTAAAGACATCATGGTTCCTGAATGATTGAAGCTAATTGCAATGGTCTTGCGGGTAGAAGATTGATCCACGACACAGAGCTGCTGGTGGCCACAGAGTAGTATGACACTTGAACATATTTCTCTCATATTCTCGGTGCTAACCTGGTGTTCCAGACAATCTGCCTGTTAGTAAATTCAATTGAAATGCCTGCACTACTAAGTGCATACTACTCACAACACTCGTCTCCCCAGACGATCATTTACGCCACCGTAGATGGCACATTCCAGTCTCTCACAAACATCGATGCTGCAACCAGTCACCCAAGAAACTCTGTTATCGGCATCGATCAAGTGGTCTACCCGAACAGATCTCTTAACAGAAGTAGCCAAAATGGATCAATCGTGACCCGTCTTTATGCCCGTTTCGCCAGACAACAGGCTCATGACGACACTGACAAAGCTCTCCGTCTACTAAACTGAAATACTCAGGAATGTCGGGCCTCTGCAATGCATCAGAATCCGGAATAGCTCCATCGCCAGGACGGAAACAGGGCTCTCTAAGCCTCCAGGTAAACTTCAACTAAATTCATCTTGATCTACTCTGGAGTTTTATAAACACCTACTAGACATGCTACTGCAACAGGGCCCTCTCTTTTTTGACCCTTTCCACTCCTAATCTTCCAAAACAGCGAAGGTCCTGTTATTCGAACTGACAAAATGTGGTCGCGAAATGGGCTCCTCGCCCTGGCCTTGACGACCATCGTCACCGCACAAGTAGGCCAGACGGAGTTATGGTCTCTCGTCGGTTCAAATGTACAGGCCGGAATGGCAGGCCAATGCACATATGTTGCAGCTAGTTCCACGCAGACAGCCGGCCTAGCATCATGTTCTCTTCCAGTCGCGTCGTCTACCGTTACGGTTACCCGAACCTGGACTGGTGCTTCGACATCGACTTCTACTGTGTCGCAGCAAGGAACGACGCCCGGTACGGTGGTTGTTAATATACCAGCCTCTACAGTAACCGTCACACAAACCTGGACAGGGGCTTCGACCTCAAGCTCGACAGTACCACAGCAGGGAAACACGCCTGGGACGGTCTATGTCAATATCCCTGCTGCTACGGTAACGGTCACGCAGACCTGGACTGGAGCATCAACATCCACTTCTACGGTACCGCAGCAGGGAACCACACCCGGCACTGTATTTGTCAATATTCCGGCCTCAACAGTCACAACGACACAGACCTGGACCGGCGCCTCTGTTTCTTCCTCGACCGTCCCACAGCAGGGTACTACTCCAGGAACGGTCTTTGTGAACATCCCCGCTTCCACTGTCACTGTTACTCAAACCTGGACTGGCGCATCAGTCTCTTCGTCGACAGTCTCACAACAAGGAACCACTCCTGGAACAGTTTTTGTCAATCTCCCTGCCTCGACCGTTACCGTCACGCAGACATGGACAGGAGCTTCAGTCTCGTCCTCGACTGTCGCTCAGCAGGGCACTGCTCCTGGAACCGTCTTTATCAACATCCCCGCCTCTACAGTCACAACCACGGAGACGTGGACCGGAGCAGCAGTCACAACATCAACTGTTCCCCAGCAGGGAACTACACCCGGAACAGTTCTCGTCCGTATTCCTGCATCAACAGTCACGACGACCTCTGTCTGGACAGGCGCAGCAACCACACAAACCGTGTCTCAACAAGGTACAACTCCCGGAACGGTTATTGTTCGGGTCCCGACATCGACAATCACCACCACACAGACATGGACTGGCGCCTCCATCTCGACGACAACCATTTCACAGCAAGGCACCACTCCTGGAACCGTGCTCGTCAACGTGCCCACTAGCACGGTCACAACCACCCAGACCTGGACGGGAGCCTCGATCTCCTCTTCGACAGTTGCCCAGCAGGGCACTACTCCCGGAACTGTCTTTGTCAATATCCCTGCATCGACCGTCACTACCACGTCGGTCTGGACCGGCGCGTCAGCAACACAGACGGTGGCTCAGCAAGGTACCACGGCCGGTACTGTTATTGTGCGTGTGCCCACATCGACCATCACAACCACCCAAATCTACACTGGACCTGGCACCATCGCCAGCCCCTCCACTACTACGATTCCTCAGACAGGTACTACTCCCGGAACCGTGCTGGTTCAGCTTCCGGCTACCACTGTCACCACCACTCAAATCACGGGCACCCAACTCGACACCGATACCGTCCCCCAACAGGGCACAACACCTGGAACAGTCATTGTGCAGGCCCCTGCTTCGACCGTCACCGTCACTTCTACATGGACCGGCACGTCATTCTCCACGGTCAGCGTCGTTTCTCAACAGGGAACTACCCCTGGAACCGTGGTCCTCAATGCGCCCAAGCCGGGAGCCACATCGTCCTTCAACTGCGATGTCAAGGGATACCTTATCCAGGCTCGAACTCTTTACTCTGTTGATCTTGCCAGTGGAGCAACGACACTTATCAAGACAAACATCGGACCTGGAGGTAATATCAATGCCCTTGGTTATAACAAGTATGATAACTATCTATACGGAATGGTTGTGGACGCTACCGGTTCCCAAGTTATTCGTATCGGCGGTGACGGCGGTTACACACTTCTCAATACCCGAGTCACCAGCAAAGCTGTCAACATGGGTGATGTCGATAATCAGGGCCGCTATTGGATCTCGGAGAGTGGGCGGCCTTGGTGGCAGATTAACCTGATCCCGGGCTCATCTACCTATGGTCAGATCGTAAACAGTGGTACAGCAGCACACGATGATTCCATGGCCGATTGGTCCTATGTTCCGGGAGGTGGTGACTACCTCTATAGTATCCAGGGAGCAAGCTCGTACTCCACTCTCATGAGGTTCAGCCGAACCACATTCACGTGGGAGCTCGTCAAAGCATATGGCTCGGTGACGGGCAGTAACTTCTGGGGTGCCCTCTACGCCGCCTCCGACGGTAACTTGTACGGATCCGAGAACAATGTCGGCAATATTTACAAGTTCCCCATTGCTCCGACCGTCAAGTCACCGATTTTTGTTTCCTCAGGACCTGTTTCATCGCAGAACGATGGTGCTAGATGTATCGATGGCGAGAACCTGAAGCTTTAACGATGAGTGAGTTGGCCGTGTAACTTGTAAGAGATTAGAGAAATCCAGAGCATGAAGGCATTAGTTTGGACAATGATATTTCAGGGTACCTTTTTCTTAGTAACAACAGGCAATGAATTTAGCATTTCGTCATGAATCTTATTTAATGTGTGTGAATTGATGTGCAAGCCATTTGATTAGGGTAATGTTGTTGGTGTCAAGTTGAACTGTCGATTCCATCGTGTCTGGTCAATGCCCGGTCACCAAACTGGAAGCAAGAGAGTGGGGCAGGAACGTGACGAACACGTGGTAACGGAACGTCACCTCAACAGTCTCGCGTACTCACGCACATGACCAACTCTACTTCATCAACACGCAAACATTCAACACCAGGAAGACAATATCCATGAACCAGTTGTTTCATACCCTTTACAATCTATCATCTTACCAAGAGCCAATATTTTTTGTTTCTCAAAAGCCAACCGCATTGTCATTGAGGAAAGTATCAAATCGAAGAGAAAGGAGATTTCATTCATTCTAGTTCTATATGTGCACAAATCAAACCCATGTACATCCCATCCGTTTACCCTGGCGCCTCCTGTAAATCACTATTTGTCAATCTGCCCATACCATATCCTGATTACCCATTACCCAATCCATCGCATACTATTCCCGTCATTCGGCCGGTGGTGCTTAGCATCCGTTGACCGTCTTTTTATCGTGTACTCATTTTTTAT
This sequence comes from Fusarium penzigii, assembly GCA_013623535.1. NCBI lineage: Eukaryota > Fungi > Ascomycota > Sordariomycetes > Hypocreales > Nectriaceae > Fusarium > Fusarium penzigii. The sequence goes on from JABFFC010000061.1 coordinate 156,987, forward strand.
CCATTATTCAATCGTTCCCAAGCCTCCTACTTCCAATCCAATGGCTCATCACCCCCATCTTCATCTCTCGTCTACTTTTCCAACTTGATTTGAGTAGACTGAGCAACCAACTCAGCAATCGCCGTGATGGACTTGCCGCCCATCATCTCAAAAACCGAGATGTCAGCAGTAAACTCCTTTCCGATCCAGTTGCGCAACTCAACGGCGACAAGAGAATCAACGCCATAGGCGTGGAGAGGCTTATCTCCGTCAATATCCTCAGCTTGCATACCCAAAGCTCGCGACAGCTTCTTAGCCAGAGCATCACCAACAACCTGACTTCTCTCCTCGACTGAGTTGGACTGTCGGAACAGAGCCGCAAAGTTGGTAGCGTTGGCAGCACCGGAATCGTCAGACAGTCCTCGGACCTGACTGAAGTGGGCGAACATGGGGCGCTGCATCATCTCAACAGGCTCCAGACCACGCGAGAGAAGGTCTTTGGGAGTGACGATACCCATGGAGACTTGGCTCTTGGTTGGCGAGGGGAGATCAAGACCAGGGGCGCAGACCATGTCGAGAAGGCTCAAGAGCTCCTTCTCCTCAACCTGAACAAGGTTGGTGGAGCTGGAGAAAGTCTTCTTGAGGTTCTCGGTCTCGGCGATGACACCAATACCCTTCATAGCACCGACGTCGATCGAGAGACCTCGCTCTCCGTTGTTGATACGGAAGCGAGCCAAAGAGTCCTGGAACGTGCAGCCAGCGGCATAGTTAGCCTGCCCACCGTTTCCGATGATACCTGAAACGGACGAGAGGAGGATGAAGAAGTCGAGATCTCGGGGAAGAAGAGCGTGAAGGTTCCACGAGGTCAAAACCTTGGACTTGACAGTACGCTCCCACTGGTCGTGAGTCATATTCTCAAAAATAGAGTCCTACGAATCGTCAGTAAGGTGTTTATCTGAAAAGAGTCAGTGACCTACGTTGAGAACCATGGCAGCGTTGATACAACCCTTGATGGGAGGCATCGTCTTGGCACACTCGTCAAGAACATTCTGGAGGGACTCCTTGCTGGTGACATCGCACTTGGGGGTGATGATGGTCACGCCCTGCTCAGTGAGCTCGTTCACGCACTCGGCAGCAGCTCCGGACGCAGCACCAGATCGAGAGGGAACAATCAGGTTCTTCGCACCCTTGGCTGCCATCCATCGAAGCATGGATCGACCAATACCACCGAGACCACCAGAGATGAGGTAGGTGGCATTCTCCTCAAAAGTCCAGGTTCGGCGGTGGATGACGCGTTTCTATCGAGAGTTAGTGCTTGTGCAAAATGGATGAAATTCATGGTTACATACCTGAACAACAGCTGAAGAGTCGACGTTGATGACAATACGACCAGTGTTGTTTCCACTCTGGAAGTATCGGAAAGCCTCCTCGACAGCGGTCAAAGCAAAAGTGTGCACTGGGGCAGGAGCATGAATGATTCCATCGGCAGCCAGGTCCATCGTCTTGCGCAGGAGAGTCTTGCTGATCTCCTTTCGGTGGAAGAAGACATGGCGAAGGTCGATGGCAGAGAAGCTCCTGTTACCAGAGAAGAAAGCCATGGGGAGCTGAGAGTTGGCATTGATATCTGCCTTTCCGATCTCGAGGAATCGACCATAGGGAGCAAGAATCTCCCAAGAAGATCGAAGACCTTCACCCACCAGCGAGTTGAGAACAATGTCGACACCATAGTTGTCGGTCGCACGGAGAACACCCTTGGCGAAGCTGGGGTCGCGGCTGTAGAAGATGTGGTCCTCGGGAATACCATACGTGTTCTGGAGCAACTGCTTCTTGTGGTCGTAACCAACAGTGGCAAACACCTCAGCACCAACGAGTTTAGCAACTTGGATGGCAAGCTGTCCAGTAGCTCCAGAAGCAGCGTGGATCAAGACCTTCTCGCCCTTTTGAACGCGGGCAACATTGACAAGAGAGTACCAAGCAGTAAGAGCTGGGCTAGCGATGGCGCAGCCGTCTTCGAAGGACATGTTGTCGGGGATCTGAACAACGGTCCACTCCTCGCTGCGGGGGTAAGCCTTCATGCAACCCATGGTGTACATGCAGACACGGTCACCGACATTGACAGACTTGCACTCAGGTCCAACCCGGGTGACGATACCAGCACAGTCAGAACCAAGGTAGCCATCATCAAGTCTGCCCAGGGCGCTGAAAAGGTCCTGGAAGCTGACACCCCAAGCCTTGGCCTCAATCTCAACATCGTGAGGGCCAAGGGGCTCGTAATAGTCCATGTCCTCAACATATTGGAAGGTCTCGAGGGATCCCTTGGTCTCAATGTCAAGCTTGAGAGGGGGTCCAGGAAGCCAGGGCTCCGTCTTGAGTTCAGGGCTAAGGGTAGAGTTGAGGTCCTTGTTCATAGCGGCTTCCTCAACCATGCGACCGACAGAGATCTTACCATCAGTAGAGATGTACTCAAGATCAGGCTTGACAGCTTCAAAAGCAGACAGGAAAACCTTGGAGATGATTTCGGCAAGGCCACTGACATCAGAAGCTTTGCCGTCATGGGACAGGCTGACGATCTGCTTGCTGGTGAACTCGGATCGCATGGTTCGAAGGAATCCATCCTTGAGGTCAGAGAATGGCTTGGTGTCAGGGTGAGGCTTCTCAGTGGTGTCGACAGAGGTGACCCAGAGCATGTTGGTAGCAAGTCGAATCCACTTGAGGATGTAGGACAGGGTGGAAGCATCAACATCAGTCAAGAGAGACTTGCCAGCATCCGCGAGGAAGACGATAGCGTCAGTGGGGGAGACAGTAGCCTTGGCAAGGTCAACCAGAGTAAGAATCTCAGTCTTGTAACCCAGAGTGGTGAAAGGACCCTTGGCAGTGGTGGAAGCAAGGTCGGACTGATACTTGTCGCCGTCGCTGACCACAAAGTAGACGGTTCGGCTGGTGTTGCTAGGCATGGCAAGCTCGGGGCTAGCAGTGGAAGCAATGATGCTGGACTGGTGAGCGGCATCATCCTTGAAGTCCTTGACAACCAAATCGTTACCAGAGAAGCCATTCTCCTGGAGGAGGAAGTGCCACTCGACCTCAGTAATGGTAGGGCGAGAGATGCGAGTCTTCTCCTCGCTCTGCCACCAGGAAGCAGTGAGACCGAAAGCAAACTGGACAAGGAAGTTGTCCGAGGCAGTGATCTCGTGGAAGATGAGGTGGCCTCCAGGCTTGACAAGACGACGGACGTTCTGGAGAGTGTTGGCGAGGTTCTTGGTAGCGTGGAGAGAACTGTCGGCAAGAACAATGTCAAAGCTCTCGGACTCAAAACCCTGTCCAAGAACGTCCTGCTCGAGATCGAGAGTCTTGAAAGTCATTCTGTCTTTGTCCTCGGAAAACTTCTCCTGGACCTTCTCAAAGGCATCGCCAGTCTTGTCGGTGAAGACGTACTCGGAAAAGGCATCACCTCCAGTACGGTTCTCAACCTGACCAAAAGCGGCGATGACTTGGCTGGTGAAAGCTCCGTTACCAGCACCGAGTTCAATGATCTTCTGAGTGGGGTCTTGATGAGCGGCAAGCTCAAGGTAAGAGATGACCTTGTCATTGAAAGTGTTGCTGAGGAGATCATTCTTCAAGTCGCTGACAAGCGAGTTGTCGCCAAGGAAGTCCTCAACGTTAGCTTCACCACGGACAATGGGGACGATATTTTTGGCAACATCAATGAGAAGAGACCAAGAAGGCTTCTTGTTGCGAAGATCTTCAAGTTCAGCGACCAGCTTCTCCTCGCTGACATCGGCGGCAGATCGGCCTGGGATCTGTTGAAGCTGAGAGTAAGCCCAAGCGACGTAGTTCTTCATCTGAGCAGGGGCCTTGGTCCAGTCAGTCTGAACGAGCTCGCTGACGTTGCGCTGGAGAACAGCACGGAGAGTCTTCTCCAATTGAGTAGTGTAGCTGATAACCTCAGTCTCATCCTCGACGTACTCTTCGCTGTCGACGTAGCTTCGGAGCTGGTTGGGGCTAAGGAGAGACAGTTGGGGCTTCCAGTCGATGCTGTGGAGAAGCTTGCGTCCCTCGTCAGAGCTCACATCGCCACCACCGACAGGGAGGGTGGTGAAGCGCTTCATGTGGCAGAGAGGAGATCCATCCTGGGCGTAGATGGCCAGCTCGGCCTCGAAACCACTGGTAGCAGCCTTGGTGTTCTGCTTGGTCACAACCTGGACATGCTTGGTCTCAGGGTGCTGCCATCCAGTGGCGGACATCCAAGCGTCGTAGATCTTGTGAGGAACGTTGGTGGCGATCTCGGCAGATGCACCCTTGGAAGGACCCATGAAGCAGACCTGGATGGCAGCATCAAAGACGCCAGGGTGGCAGACACCGTGGAAGCCCTGGTTGGTAACATCAATGCGCGAGGTACCAACATCACCACCATCCCAGCCAAGGTGGTCGGACAGGGCGAATGCGGGACCATACCTCAAACCCTGGTCGTGGAGCCACTTGTAAAAGTCCTTCTTGGCGATGGGCTTGTTGCAAGACTCCAGGGCGTGGTGGTATCCCTGGGTAAGTGTCTTCTTGTACTCACGGAGTTCCTGACCATTGTCAACCTCGGTGGCTTCCCCAGCGTACTCGGCGTGGATGATACTCTGGAAGACCTCGCTCCAGTGGTTGTCAAGGATGGAGAAGACGCGAACCTCGAAGCGGTTAGACGTCTTCTCGTAGGACTGCTGAAGGGGGGTGAGTTGAGTGATGACTTCAGTCTGTCCCTCAGGACGGAGAACAATGGGCTTCATGAAGGTGGCCTCCTTGACAAGGAAACTGGTGACGGGCTGCTCAGTGTACTGTTGGACAGCCTCAAGTGCCATCATCATGGTACCGGCAGCAGGGAAGAGGATGGTCTCGCCGATAACGTGGTCGGCCATCCAGGGAGCTTCCTTGACACTGAGATGCTTGCGCCAGTGAGGCTGGAGGGGGTTGTAGTCAGTGGCCCTGACACCGAGCAAGGTTCGGGGAGCAGCTCCACGAGAAGCCCAGTCACGGTAGAGACGAGTCTCATGCCAGTAGTTCTGGGCGTGGTCGAAGGGGTACTCAGGGAGGTCGACCAGGAACTTTTGGGTAGTAGTCTGGCTGTTGACTGCAGAGATGGAGACGGAGTGGCCGAGGGAGAAGAAACGGCCAACCATTCCCATGACAGCCTTGACGGGGGTCTCGAACTTGGACAGGACAGAAGAGTACCGGTATCCCTTCTTGCCAACGACGGCAGTGAGGGAGTCCTCGGCGGGACGCTTCAGAGCAGCGGCAGGACCAACTTCAAGGTAGTCAGAGAGCTTGCCGATACCGTCAACCTTGGGGGCAGCAACAGCCAGGTACTGAATAGCATCAGCGAAGCGGACAGGGGAGACCAGGTTGTCAACCCAGTACTGAGCTTGTGCTAGCTGCTTAAGAGACGCCTTTTGTCCAGTAACAGAGGAAACCATGAAGACCCTGTTGTACTGAGCAGGTCCAGCCTCGAGCTCACCAAGCGACTCAATGTAATCGGCAGCGATCTGCTTCATGGCGGGAGAGTGGTAGGCAATACCAGTCTTGACGGTTCTGGCGAAGATCTTTTCCTCATCGAGAATCTTCTTGAGGGAATCAATGTCGCCCTCGGGACCAGAGATGGTGACATTGGTAGGACTGTTGATGCAAGCAACCGTGAGGCTAGTAAGGGAGTGCTTGACAAGGTACTCAGGAACCTCACCCTCGGGGAGGTTGACGGACATCATGGCACCTCGGATCTCCTGAGAGGCAGACATGTCGGCTGCGAGACGACCTCGGTGGTAGGCGACCTTGCAGGCAGCTTCAAGGGAAAGAGCGCCAATAGTGTAAGCAGCAGCGATCTCTCCGGAAGAGTGACCGACGACGGCTTCGGGAAGGATGTTGAAGCTTCGGAGGAGTTCGATGAGGGCGATCTGCAGAGCAGTGCACAGGGGTTGTGAGAATCTGGCGTTGTTGATCCTCTCTTTGTGGCGCATCTCCTCTGGTTTGTGTTAGCATTACTCATGGTGTGTTTGCAGAGAAACTTACCAAACAGATCCCAGTCAGCACCCAAGTCACGGAAGACACCAGCAATTCTGTTGAGAGTGGAGGCAAACACCTCATAAGACAGCAAGCCCAGGCCCATCTCAGCATACTGAGCTCCCTGACCAGTGAAGATGAAGCCCAGACGGTTGTCACGACCAGATCGCAGGGGAGTAGAAAGAGCAGACTTGAGGGCCTCGGGAGTGTCGTTGGTACCGGCAACGGCAAAAGCCCTCCAGGGCATGATACTTCGGCGCTCAGACAGGGTGAAGGAAAGACGCTTCAGGAGCTCGTCGGATCCAGAGATCTTGGAACCAAAGTACTCAACCTGTTGGGGAAGCATGCGCTTGAGAGCAGCTTCATCCTTGGCGGAGTAGACAAGGAGCTGGTAGTTGGGGGTCTTTTCGGCGTCTCCGTTGGTGTGGCCATTAGTGTGGCCGTTGGTGCTGGCTTCTCCGTTGGTGCTGGCTTCTCCGTTGGCGATGGCAGGTGCAAGAGTGCGGTGGAAGCCAATGAGGGAGAGATTCTCAAGGGTGTGGTAGGCATCATCCATGATCATATGGCCGTTGGAACCACCGAAACCGAAAGAGTTGAGGGAGATACGGCGGAGACCAGAGGTAGGCCAGGGAACGACCTTGGTAGGGATCTGTCTAGAGGTTAGCTCGTGGTGACACTCTTTAATGGGTAGGATCATACCGCAATGTTGTAAAACTTGGCGTTGATCTTAGGGTTGAGCTTCTCAAACATGGCGACGGGGGGGATCTCTCCTCTTTCGAGGATGGAGATACACTTGGCAATACCGGCAAGACCACTACCGGCTTCAAGATGGCCAATGTTGGCCTTGATAGAACCACTACGGACGGTTAGACATGATAGATGGGATGTGGATTGAGACTTACACCCAGAGAGGCTCCTGTCGTGAGCGGCTGGATCGGAAAACACGTCCAATGGACTTGGTCTCAGTTGCGTCACCAACTTGGGTACCGGTACCTGAGGATGTCAGCATTGAGATGAATATTGTGCAAAGAACACTAACCGTGAGCCTCAACGTAGCGGGTGTTTTCGAAACCCAGCTTGGCATCAGCGTAGACTCGACGGATGAGCTCCTCCTGAGACTCGCCGCTAGGCTGAGTGAGACCGGGAGTGTGACCGTCCTGGTTAGATCCAGTGCCTCGAATGACGGCACGGATCATGTTTCCGTCTCTGATAGCATCTGAGAGACGCTTGAGGATGACGACGATGCATCCTTCACCTCTGCCGTAACCGTTGGCGCGCTCGTCGAAGCTGTGGCAGACACTGTCCTTGGAGAGGAAGCCCATGTTGGACAACCAGAGGGACAGCTCAGTGGAGAGAAGAGCGTTGGTTCCAGCCAGGATGGACTACAGCGTGTTAGTTCTGTTCATTCTATTGGTGGGTTGATTGGTAGGTACCATAGAGCTCTGGCCGCTGCGGAGGGACTGGACGGCAACGTCCACTGCAATAACACTGGTGGAACAAGCAGTGTTGAGAGACATACTGGGACCCTTGAGATCGTAGAACCAACTGATACGGTTGGCAAGAATGCAAGGGCCAGTACCGGTAGCCATGTTGAAAGGGGCCTGGTCAGCATCCTTGCCAGTAAGTCTCATGTAGTCAAAGGCCATGGCAGATGCGTAGACGGAAGTGTCTGTACCGGCAAGGGACTCGGCGGGGATACCGGCTGTCTCAGGTCAGTGCATGTCTCAGAGATAAGGCTGTTAGGGACTAACCATTCTCAAGCGCGTGGTATGAAGCCTCGAGCATCCAACGCTGCTGAGGATCCATGGAGGCAGCCTCCTTAGAGGTGATGGAGAAGAAAGGAGCGTCAAAGGCACCAGGGTCCTGCTTGAGGAAATGGCCTCCCTTGGATTTCAGCTAGATTGTGTTAGTAGCTTAGACAGTCGAAAGGACAGCAGACATACAGTGTTGAGCTCTGGGGTTGCAGGGTCGTAGAAGGCTTCGAGGTTGGTTCGAGCAGCCGGCCACGGAGTCATGGTGTTCCTACCCTTCTCAAGCATGTCCCAGAAGCTGGTCTCATTCTCAGCAGCCTGGGGCAGCTTGTAGGAAACACCGACGATGGCAATTGGTTCCATTTTGACTTTGAGTGTCGAAATACTTGTGATTTGGGGATGAAGGAAGAGAAGTAGTGGAAGTGTTGAAGTGACAAGCTCGAGTCAAGAGTGTGGGAAGGGAACTAATCAGTGTTTCCGATATTGGAATGGATGTTTGATGAGGGTAGGAATTGTGATCTTGATTGTTTGGCTGATGGGGATATTCTCAAGCCTTTGATGAGCTGGGTCATGATTGATACTTATACTTGTGTGGTGTTGTCCAATTTCAAACAAAGTCTTTGATATATCCTCGTCTAGATACCATCAGCACTTGTCAGATAGAGTATCAGACCCAACACTCGGCGGGATAGACGCCCTGTCAGTCCCCAGTCTTGGATAAGACATTTTGGTTGGTCCGGATCGGCTAGACAGAAACGACATTGTCGAATATCCATCAGGAATCCTTCCTGCGCTCAGCACGGGAATGGCATGATCTGAACAAGGGGATTGCAACACCATGGACAAAGAGGTTGCCTGGACGCGTCAAGCAGGATGGAAACGGACAGCCAAGACCAAGACCACCATCGGATGGATTATCTTGTAACAGATGGACAAGCAATGGCGCGACTGTGCATACAAGAAAAGCATCCGTATGTTTACTCCGTGCGTTTTACTGCCTGCTGGCGTCTAATCCCGTCGGCGGAAAAGGGGAGACAGGGTGGACGATGGTGCGGCCTCGGCGGGAAGTTCTATGCCGCTCGGAAGTAGATCCTCGGAGCCGTTGCTGAGTGATCCCTATGGAGACACCACACCCATTCACGATTGAGCGAAGAAAGATAGAATCTCAAACAAATCCTTTACTTGTTCCATGAACCATTCAGAGTAAGCTTATGGGGTTCGTTTGTTTGCAGCAGAGAATCCTGGAGTCTTCAAACAGCCCATGCGAGTTTGTGGCGCTTAGGAAGGATTCGACTTACATGATATTATGGCGGACAACAGACCCTTGTCGCCTTTGTGGGATGGCTGTTGTGGTGAGGCGTGTGTAAGGCGGGTGCATCTTACATGGAGGAGGTGCTGATATCAGATATCCCTCACACAGGACATGGGGTGGCCGGGTGCCGGGATGCATGCATCTGACAGGGGGACATGCAAAGGTCTCAACTCTTTTCAATGGGTAAATTTAATCCTCACCATACACATACACAACGTGCATTTACGATGCAGGATGCCTGACTAGGCAGTTCCAAGAAGGCACATAGTTTATTTTCTACAGAAAGGCCTCCCGAGTATCAAAATATGAGAAACGAGATGCATGCCGGCTTGTTATTGGTTCAATAATATATGTCACTCAAAGCTGACAAGGTAAGACATCCTTCATGATACGAAGCTGCACGTTGGATCCTACGGACAGAGGTGTCTAAATATGAATAACGCCAAAACACAAAACGCAGATGAAGAGAGCGGGATGGGTACTGATCTCACACCCTTTTGATTCCATTCGGGGGGTACGATTTGCAAACCTCTTACTTGCCCACGTTGAGAAGGTGAATCAACTACCGTCCTATGTGCGATGAAAGATAGTCCCCCAATGTCCTAGAATCAGGTATCAGAGATAGATACAAGGCTTGGATCGAGAAAATGGTCAGATCTAGTATAACATCATCATAAGTTTTCACATCGCTTCCTCCGGCTCGGGCATGGGCGATCCCCAAAGCCGATGTTGCATAACGGTCTTGTTAGACACCGCGATTTGATATGCATCGTTATCAAAGATGTGTCAAGAATTTCGTCGATCGTAGGCTCGTGTAGATGTATGGTTGATTCATTGGAAGGTGGAAGTAGGAGATGGAATGACGCGAGAGTTGAGTGATTCAAGAAGGAGGTTGGCCTATGGTGAAGGATTTATTCATATCAACTCGATCACGACACTTTTTTTTTTCTTCTTCTCTCAATCATCAAACTACAATCTCTACTGTCTACTCTACCCTGACTTGAATTTGACTTGACCCCCTTTCTTTGATATATACACATAAGTCTAAAGTCTTCACAAACACTACACCTCACACTACAAAATGCTTGCTACTCGTGACTTGCAAGACAAAGCCCACTTCGGTGCTCTCCTCACACGCATCAGCGGTCAACAAATCTCCTCAGAGACAAAACGCCTTCCCACATTCTACCGCAACCTCGAGGAAGCACTGGACGCTCGTCGCGCCTCTCAGAGTCTCTACTATGTCGTTCAGAACCACTGGCAGACCAGCGACGCTGTTGACTTCTGTTCCAACGACATTCTCTCTCTTAGCGCCAGCGGTCTCTTGCGGGAGGAGTTCCTTCGTGAGCTCGCCAAGTTTCCTGACTTCAAGACGGGCTCGGGAGGCTCGAGACTCATGGACGGAAACTACCCCTACATCGAGCAGGCTGAGCGTGAGATCTCTGCGTTTTACGGCGCCGAGGATGGTCTCATCTTTGGCTCTGGTTTCGAGGGCAACGTTGCCATCTGGTCGGCCATCCCCCGTCCTGGTGATGTTATCGTCTACGATGCCCTCGTCCATGCCAGCACTCACGAGGGTATGAGCCACAGTGTTGCTGCCGACAAGATTGAGTTTCCTCACAACGATGTTCAAGCCTTCCGCGAGATCATGGTCTCTGTTCTTGAGGCTCATCCTCAAATTAGACAGGGTAGACGATCTGTTCTTGTGGCTGTTGAGTCCGTTTACAGTATGGACGGCGACATCTGCCCTCTGCAGGAGCTGATCGACATTTCCAAGGAGCTGTTTGGAGAGAATCTTGCCAACGTTCAGTTTGTGGTTGACGAGGCCCACAGCACAGGATCTGTTGGTCCCAAGGGCGCTGGGTTTGTGTCTCACCTTGGTCTTCAGAAGGAGATCGCCATTCGAATGCACACTTTTGGAAAGGCCATGGGTACCAATGGAGGTATGTTTGATTTTACTGTCTTCAATCTTTGGCTTCCTTGTACCGTTCTTCAATACTAACGTGTTTAGCTATCATCCTTGGTAACAAGACCATCAAGACCGCTCTCATCAACTTCCCTCGGTCATTCATCTTCACTACTTCGCCTTCATTCCCTTTCGTTGCTACCATGAAGGCTAGTGTTCAGCTTCTGGACTCCGGCAAGACTCAAGAGGTAATTCATCAATCTCCTTACTATATTACATTCCATTAACAATCTTCCAGGCCCAAGAGCATGTCCAAGACCTTGCTGCCCTCTTCTTTGAAACTATCACCAACCATGGCGGCTGGAAGAACGCCCGTGCCAAGGGCCTTCTCTGGGTTCCTCAGTCTGAAAACTGGGAGAGCCGTGACTTTCTCACCCACATAGTCACCATCCACACCCGCGACCAGTACATGTGGTGGCTCTACTTCCACCTCCTCTTCAACTCTTACTGTGTCTTCCCCGTGGAGCATCCTGTCGTTCCTGTGGGTCAGAGCCGCCTCAAGGTGACATTCCACGCAATCAACACGGAAGCTCAGGTCGAAGGACTTGTGGACGCCATCTTTGCTTGGATTGATGAGGTTGATGCCATTGAAGAGGGTAGATCCACAGCCAAGACAACCAAGGCTGCAGGTCAAATTTACACCTGGATGAAACAGGAGGGTCTGAGCGGATTCGGCATGATTTAGACTTGACATGGGGATAAAAAGCTGTTGGTTCGCTGACGCGGCTGCTGTTGGTTCCCGTTCCGATGATCCGGACAACAAGTCTCTCATGCACCCCGTATCATGTTTATCGAGGATGACCTCAGAATTAAAATAAGTGAACAGATTGGTAGATTAGTTTTCGTTATCTTTTCTTTGTTTTACTCTCCTTAGACTACACTATAGATCAATATACGGTTTCTTCTAAACAACTCGATCACTCTTCTTGTGCTCTAGGGACTCATAAGCTGACGCAGAAACATATCCCGCATTGTAGGACAGAGCTGCACTCCGTCATTGTCATTCTGAGTAATATACACTGGGCTGAGACACACATATCCATCCTGTATCTCGCAATCCCCGCCGAATAAGAGTGCAATCTTCCGCACGCACCATTGTGTCCTCATCAACAGCAAGGATCATTTAGCCAGGGGCTCTAGAGTGACATTCCCTTACCCCCACGTCCGCGACTAGGCAACCGCGTAAGCCCCCTGTTACAAAACCAACCTACCTACTTCTTTATAATATGGAGACCTTGCGATCTACTCTATCTGATGTCACTCGCATTGACGGACTTGAGAACGATGTGCATATGTACAAAAGGGGGAGCCGCCAAGAGCCCGATTCCGTGCTGCACAAGCCTTGTAAGCACACTCCTCGTAACACTCAAAAGTACTCCCCCATAAGCCCAGGATTCTCATCCCATCATTTGCTGGCTAGCAATCTCATCCACTGGCACTTGCTGCACAGCCCACGGGTGAGGCACTCGCTACATAACGGTAATCAACGGGGCATTATGGTTGATCTGCCGATAGGGTTTTTGAAGACACCTCCGCAATGTTCTATTACCGTTTGTCATTGAAAACATTTATTCTACACAAATTCCATGATGTCCGGGTAACTTGTCGATCACCATTGACTTATTGGACAAGAACAATACTCAAATACATTATCAGCCGAAATGTAGACGAGTCTTGCTCTTGTGTTGACTGTAGGATCTTATCGATCAGGGAATGTCTCAAGAGCGGCTTTTTCCCCAGTGCCCCTCGTTCGCATACTCTCCTCCCAGAACCACCCATTTTTCGTACAAAAAAGTCTTGGATGACATGATCGTGCCGTAGTTGTACTCCCCTGCCATTACCATATATTACTATGTGCATAACAAGATGGATTTAAGCACGGCACTGCATTTACACCATTCACAGCTCGCAGCTCAGCCTCCTTCGTGTTGGGGTCTAGGTCAATGCACTCCCCGGCCAATCTGCCTGCTTTCTTTACTTGATAAGCGAGCATGAGCATCATGCCACCTACGCAACCCGTGCCGCTTCGATGCCTCCATTGGGGATGTACAGGTTTTTGATTGGTGTTGGTGTTTGTACTTTTTTGTTCCAGCATCTTGACTTCGACCTCGTCACCCTGGTTCTTGTCTTGAAACTTACCTGGTATTTTAGATGAGCATGCATGAATGAATTAGAACTGTGAAAATGTCACTGTTTGATACGGCAAAAGATCTACAGGGTCCAGGAAAGGTCGACAATAGAATGTTCGCATCATGAGATTTGTTGAAGAACTATCGTGCTGTGTAGAATGATGTTATGACAGTTAATTCCTCCCGTAAACTCTACCAATGATTGAATGAATCCGTTGATGTGTTCTTTTCCCCTTGTTATTATGATGCTTAGACTATCACTCGCAAAATCATGACGTTCAATGGCACTTTTCATGTATTGTTGCAAGTAACATCACTATTGAAAATCATTATTACTATAAGAAATTCAAATCCAAAACCCCTACAAAATAAAAATGAGTGACATCAGTTGAATGTAGCCTCAACGCTATGCCCACTAGGCAGTACTGAGTCGAGCCTGTTCGATCTGTTGCACAGCCGGAACCTTGGAAGTTAGCTCTCCAATGATCTCCTTCCAGGCCTGTTTCTGCAACTTCCTTGCAGTATCGCTCGTCACGTTCGTGGTAGAGACTCTAATAAAGGCATTAGTCAGGGCTTGAAGATAATCACTTGGGAACTTACCTTTCATACTGCTCTCGAGTCAGCCATGAGGTAATAAAGTGTCCCTACAGCCTGTTAGTCATGAAAAAGGGTGAACACAGTTGATATTGTAACTGACATGCTCCTCCTTGGGTCGCGTCGCAGCTTTGATGTAAATTCTCGCACCAGCATCGGGCGACTTGCCGCCGATAGTCATGTAGATTTGCGAACCAAGTCTCCAGAACCAGGATACCTCAGCGAGTGTGGAAGCAATGTTGGTGTAGACAAGACCAGGGCAGACGCTGTTGACCAGAACTTGGGGTCTATGTATGTTAGTGGATAGCAAGTCTAGTACGAAGCTGACCATCACTTACTCTCCATCACTTCCAAGTGCTTGCTTGCTAATCTCCTCAATAGCGTACATGACAAGCAATTTGCTGTTACCGTAGTTTGGCTGGATATCCTCCCAAACGGTAGGCCAGTCCTTGTCGCTGGTGAAGTGGTTCAACAAGCCTTCTTTCTCAGCCCACTCTGGCCAGTGTGTGATGTCGGGGTACAGGTGGTCGCGCGATGTGACGAATACGACTCGTGCGGGTGTCTTGCGAGTTACTCTCAGGCCTTTGAGCCAGTCGACGAGGAGTAACCCGAGAAGCGTAGTGCTGAGGGTGTTGACTTGAATAGTTTGCTCCCTTGATGTCTAAGTCAGATACTGGGCAGGTAAGAACTTCATTCTCGTACTTACCAACCCTCGGGACTCTTTGTATACTGAGGATTGATGCCTCCAGCATTCAACACCGCAATGTCAATACCCCCATCCTCGCCGAACCTCTTTCGAAGTCCAGCAACCAGCGCAACGCAAGATTCATAAGAACCCATATCCAACTCTACGACAGTAACGCTTGGCCCGTTCCCCTTGTACTTGGAAACTGCCTCAATCTGTTTCTTTGCATTTTCACCGCGCGACACGTTGCGACTGGTGATGAGAACCTCTGCTCCGAGACTGGCAAAATGACAAGCTGCCATAAGGCCCATGCCGTTGGTGCCGCCCGTCACAAGAACTCTCTGACCATCGAACGTGCCGGTGGGAGGAAGAGGGATTGGAATGAATCTGCCGAGGATTCGACGAAGGGGAAAGATAGGAATGGTCATCGTGTCTGTCAATGCGCCGTTCCAGTATGCGATGTTGTCTTAGAGATGTTGAAAAATAGAAGATGAGATTGAACTGGAATTGAGCAAGATGTCAGCTTTCCTCATCACATCATTTGTAATCACGGACAGGGTTGAATTGATTGAAGCTGGTACCAATCTGAGTCAGCTTATCTTGACGGTAAACTCGTTTCCCTCTCTCCTCGTCACCCAATACACTAGAGAGTACGGACAGAGGAATTCAACAATACCTGGCTTGCTACGATCGCAAAATCAAAAGATCGATTTGCTAGACACCATGAGAGAATTATTCCATGCCTTGTCGGCCGTACCAAGTGGCGCAAAGGATCTCAACTCTCCCCCCTTTTGCATAGTACCGGATCCTTCTGAAGCATCAACACACACGCCCCTCCATCGTCAACAAGCTGATGATGACTGCTGATAATCATGGCTGAGATGATGAAATGCCGGAAAATAATAAGAAATAAGTCTAAATGTTAGCATCGGGCCGTCCCGGGGGTTGGTGTCTAATGTCGATAACTTCGCTGGCTTGTTTTACCCTTGCAAATGCGGACTTGACCCCTTCTTCCCCCTTGTCGCAAAGTCCGCTTTCGATGTCTCACAGCGGATGGCACATCCCGGATGCCGAAAAGGACGGGAGCCGCTTCAATAAGAACTAAACCAAATCCTTTCTCATACCAAAACGCCCCCTCCTTCATTCGTTGTGGTTTCCATCCTTGTTTGCACTCGCAGCATATCTGCCTCCAGGAACACGATCCATCAATCCCTCCTTCTACTCCTTCCCTGCTCCACACCATCCGAAGAAACCCCCCGCTTGGCTGGTCTGAGGAACAAGGGCTTAATCTTGAAATATGCGGGATTAGCGGGCGGAGGGCCGCAAAGGACGGGGTCCGTGGTGGGGTAAAGCCAGCCATTGCGCGTGCGTAGCTATGGGTATGCGTCGCTGTGTGCGTGGTACTTGTTCTTAGCTTTATGGGATTGGAGAAGTGGAAGCGTACTTCGGCGGCGCCCGCTGTTTCACGTAGGCTTTGGAAATGCGTGAATTATCTCGTGGGGTTTGCGATGAATTTCGATCAAGTGAGGAATATCGTGAATTTCGGGACTACCGAGAGACAATTAGCTTGGGGATGATGAATCCTTACTCAATTTATCGGGTTCAACTCGAAGCGAATACCGAAACTTGTGAAAGCGGGAATAATGTGTTGTTTCGATATGAACATAAAGATCCATAATTGTCTCGATTGAAGTGTGAAGAAAAGAGAAATAGAGCTTGGACAAAACGCTGTTCTCCTCTGGTTCTGCTTGAATACCAAAGCGTGACCAAGCAAGCAAGTGTTTGAGTTGTAAGTAGAGCTAGAGTTAGGATACAGATGTCCAATATATATATATATACATATGATATATATGCACATGATGTGACTACCAGCCATGTTGGTCACTCGACATACCTATTACATGACCTTGACGTATCCGGATTAACCCAGCCTTGCTTCCTCAAGCCCCCAGTACGTTGGTACTGCCTCTTGTCAGGTGCTGTTATGCCTGTCAGCTTTGCATTCATTCTGCTTTGAAGGAGATCACCATCGCCAAGGACCGAAACCCTTGTCGTGGGACAAGAGGATTTTAAGTATTAGAAAGAAGGAGAGCCTGCAATGATAACTTCTTGTCACAAGGCGCATTTGTTGAGAGGTGGGATGAAGTGTGTGCGTGTGTGGTGGCTGTAAAAGATGGAAGGGAGCCTCTGGGTTAAGTAGAAATGAGGTTACTACAGCGTGATGCGAGCATGTCCATGTTCTCTGCACTCAAACTCTCCATTTACGATATTCAATGAAAGAGATCTGTGCTCTTGGGGCATTTCATATTGTATGACGCCTTCATCATTGTTGCCTCGCATTCCGCTCCGTCGCCGAAGACCATGTTGGAAATAGAACACGACAGTGGAACCACGGAAGCAATTTCCCGCTGGTGATCTTCACCATTCTAGGATAGACAGTATGAGCTTGAGGGTCCTCTACTAGAGCCAAGACAGAAACTGAGTCGTGATACTGAGACATGCTGAGGCATACTGAGGGCCGAACGTGTTGGCAGTACGCGGACCATCATCTGAGTGGAACACTGTTGAGCGACATGGTGAGATCACACGACCTGGGCATCTTCACACTGCCACTCGAAGTTGTACACTCGATAATTTGAGTAGACACAACTGGCGGGTGACGCGGTTGAACAGGTAGTGTCGTCCTCCTGACCGACGAAGTTCCGGTACAACCTTCGCTCTGGTTCAAGTCTACCTATTATTGCTTTTTGTCATGCAACTGTACAATTCGAGGACAATTTGACTTTCGCCTGAATTCTTCTCCCGGTATGGGATTGGGGATGGCCCTCACCTGCGTAGTGGTTCTTTTGTTTGCCATTTGCTTTTGGCACCGGTGCTCATAGTTCACGGCAAACTACAGACTACTGAACTGGCCAAACGCTCCAGAAGCTCCGCGAAACGCAGCAATATCAGCGGACGTAAATCTCTAAAAACACTGCCTGTCGCCTGGTTTGATTGCTAACGCGGGTTCCGGACATGACCCCGTTTCAAGAGACACGGCTCCGATAGCAACTATGTCAACGTATCTATTTCGAAACTAGTCACACGATATAATACTGAAGGACATTCAAAAATAAATTCTTTCTCGCATCTCTGCGGACTCCGCCGTCACACGACCTACGATGGCTGTGTTGGAAACTTTTAAAGCGGCGCTAACGGGATACCTGAATGCCGACAGCGCAACATGTCGATGAGTCGGTATATATATAATAAGAAATTGAGCTACATATTCTCGATTAAATCAACTTGTCTTTCCTATAAACAGTGGTAGGAGACGAAATATCGAATATTGACCTGAGAAGGATAGATTACGACTAGGAAAAGAGTATAGTCAAAACATAATACCGGAGAGACTCTATAGAACAATATTTAAGTTCCATTAATTCATTAGTTCATAATCATACTCCTTTATATACGGAGCAAAGCTACCCCTCTTGAGGCTTTGGCCAAGTTCCCAGCTACTATGATGTGAAACAAGTAGATCTCACCGGCAGCAGAAACCTGACGGGCTTGATCCAGATCTGCGCAGACTCACGTGGTAATGAAACCACAAGTCTCAATCAGCCGAGGTGGAATATGTCTACGGCCAACGTCCGGATAGAGTATCCTGACCGGGTTCAGGGGCTAAGTGACATAAAGCTGAGAGTCGCCTTAAGGGGCTGCTTTGCGGTAACGTAGGGTAGATTACCAGCTGTGATGTAATGCCAGACGCCTACTGTAGTAGCCAACAACGGGTGCATGAGGCCCGCATACTGGTATTGTCTTAAATTGTTTTGGGATTTGTTGGTTTGCGATCGACCGACGGTTCCACTGATACCGTGCCGAGGCCAGGGTATTGCAACGTGGGGTTACTATGTAAACCGACATAAGTCAAGAAAAGACAATACTTTCTATGTGTCTCAGGTATCTCCTGTGTTAGGATCTGGGTAGATCTGCCACTTTTATCTTTCATATATGACAGAGTGAACAACTGGTTCCAACTATCGAGCTCTGGGCTATTGATGAGACCGGAAGAGGGCATTTTGATCGATTACTCGCCGGTTCCTGCCTTATCGATGCGGTTGAAAGCGTAGGCGTTCTGTCTGCAACAACTTGTCTAGGACGTACCAAGGTAAATGGTATTGGAGGGTACTTTATTACAGTGAGCCTCTCTCAAGGCCGTGGAGTTGCGCGATGCTTAGTCATTACAATTGGACACTCAAAGCAAAATTGCAATTTACCTATACAGGCAATACTTTGTTCACGGAAATGATGAGATATGGAGACTCTGAATACAGCTAGCTTGATGTTAAAGGAACGCTATGAGTTTTAAACGAAAAGGCAATTGAAGAAGAAGAATATTTGTATCCACCTTGCATCAAACTGTGGAATCACTGTCTTCATTTCTTCCCTCACGACTGAACAACATCGACTTATCTGGTTATTTGAAGGTCAAGTAGGATGTATTACCTCCGCTATTTTCAAACCAAATAACCCGTCCGAGAACCCATATGATAGCGCTTCTATAAGAGCTGGAGATGAACACAACTTTCCCACTGTCATCCAGAACCCAATCGCAATAGTGATGAATATTGATATGTTGTGATGAATCGTTCGCATGCGCCTCGTACTGTATGGCCCCTTCATTTGTTATAAGGCATGGCTCCAGAAAAGACGAAGGACTCTTGATAGTTGATCCCAAGAAACGAACACGTCGTGTAGAGAGTATCTGCCCTGTTACTATTTCTATAACTCGCAGCCCCTCAAATTTGTTCGATTCCAGTTTCGATCCTTTCGAGAAGAAATGCTTCGTACCAGACTTTGCTATCCTCCATGGTCTTCAACACGACCCCAGTATTCAAATCCCGGAGAGTTATGCCAATACCACTCAGATCGATCGCAACAGTCTTCCCTGTACCTTGCATCTACCCTCCAGGGAGAAACGCCACTCCGGTCACCCCGTTTCGTGAGTCTGTATTCTGGAACACCACAAAAAGCGGGCGTTTCCCGATCCAATCTCTCGTACCTCAATACCGTTATAAGTGTCAAGAACAACCAAGCTTTCATCAGGTGACAACCACAGACTCTGAATATGCCTTTCTTTCAGGGGGTTTCCAAGAGGCCTCCCCTCATTGGCTCTATGAAAATCCCAGATTACTGGTTCCTGCAAATCTCGGGAAGCGGCGCAAAGAGCAGCCAGACAGCCATATCCAACGACAGACTTGAGACATCCACCTTTGAACCCAGCAAAGAATACATAACGCAAAGCATGTCCTTCACCAAAGTGCAGTAATTTCTAGCGCGTTATCATATGCGAAAGCGAATCTTTATTGCTAGAGGGCTCAAGATCGGGATTGGTGCTCAAATCAATACCGACGAGAGCAGTCTAAACGGCGGTCGTAAGTCGCTTGGACTCTACAGGCACAAGCGTCAAACGGTTCATCTAAGTCTCTGTCGTCCAACAGCTCCGAGCCGTTCGTATTCACCTACAGGCTACGAGAAATTCGACATCGAAAAGGTGCCTTGACGAACAGCCCCTACCGAGATGGCGCCATTTATGAAATTGGGGGGCAAGGGGAGGAGTCGCCTGGAAGCGGTACGATTGAAACAGCCATGTTTCTCTCCGTTGATGAAGATGGCGTTACAGGAGATGATTCTGACCTAGAGGCAGCCAAGGTACGAGAGGATGGGTACGGCGACAATGGTGATGAAATTTGCGAGCTTGTACTGCCTAACAAGTCATTGGGGTAGTTGAGTGAAAGTCATTGATCGTGAGGGGGTTTCACGCGATAAACTTGGATCCACTTTTGATGGAGATGTCACACCAGAGATAGTGGAAGGCATGGCTTAACTCAGCCATAGCCACATCGCGTATACTTGAGAAGTAACGAGTCCTCTGTTATGTTGAGATGATCAGATGTAAACTCATTCAGTTTGCCATGAAGCACATGCAACTACATACTAGTATGTATATTCTTACTGTTGCTTGTGTCGTATCCTCCTGAACTGGTCGACAGTGCTCTCATGTATAGGGTATGCTGGTATATGATTACATCCTTGATGGAATGCCTCGAAAGACATTCGCAGATTCAACGCAGGGGTGAGTTTTTTCTTGACCGCAATAGGCCCCAAGTAAATGGCCAAGAATACCGCAAGCTCATGCAACGCTCTTCTTAGCCCTGGCATGTATGCAGGCATACACCGCCAGATTAACCCAAATCAAGACGCTCTTTATTTCATGCCCGGTCCATCCTATCACTTCACACAGCCAACCGTCTGTTCTCAGAAAAAAGGTCGTGAATTATTCTTAATGGTGCCTATTTTGGATTTCATTAGCCATAGTGGATTTGGTCAGAATCACGGCTTCGCATTGTCAGCTATCTAATCCCGTAGTTCCGCTGTCCGTTTCCCGACAGAAATAGTCGTAATTCTCAATGCCTATCCGCATTACGCGCCAAAGCCATGTGTCGGTCTTGCGAGATTTCTTGGCTAGGGACCAGCCTTACCAACAATAGGGTCTGCTGTGCACGGTGAGTCAAATCTTTAACTGCCCTTTGACCGTCAACCGTGATTGATCAACAGACGGGAGCCGCAGTAAAACATGGTGACGTATTGCACTTTCATTAATGGCTGAGACCTAGTCATGAGATGCCCAAGGACGAAGAAGCTTAAAATCAAACTAAAAAGCTTGGTCACGGTCCATAGTCAGGGGAAACATGGAACATGGTACCAGGTACGGGCGACGGAACCCGTGGGAGGCGAGATGCGTGCGAATGCGATAATGACAACAAGAGGGAAGAATGCTGAACAGACAGCGTGATGGCAAAAGAGGAGGGGAAATAGGAGAGTAAATATTCTGAATGACTGCATGGGTACTAACTGCTGACTCGTATAGTAGCTTCATCAGTGCGAGAAAGAATTCTCATGCGTACTGATGTTTTTTCTGAGCTGCAAAGAATATGCAGACATTGGACCAGAGTCATGATCCCATGCTGGAGAGGAATATCAAATGAGATGTGTGCTGACTTGGCATAGACCTCTAACAGATAAGCTGCACAATGAGTGACGATAAGCCCTGATCTGTTACTACCCTATCAGTCACTCGTATTTCCCAGCGCTGCAAATGACCCCTAAACCAAGCCCCGGTACAGTGGTTTCAGCCCCCGTAGCACAACCAATCAAATTGTCTCTCGGTCCAGAGTCCCTCCGCTCCTCTCACTGAACAACAAAAGTGGATACAGCGGTCTTCGGCTTTCACTTCACTGCCTGA
Source organism: Fusarium penzigii (assembly GCA_013623535.1). Lineage (NCBI taxonomy): Eukaryota > Fungi > Ascomycota > Sordariomycetes > Hypocreales > Nectriaceae > Fusarium > Fusarium penzigii. Next base: position 178,724 of record JABFFC010000061.1, read on the forward strand.
CGCCCCAACAACCAAACGAACCAAGACCGTGAGAACCGCACTGCGAGACAACAATTGTTAGCAACATGGACGTCACTAAACAAAATGAGCGGCCTCGTAGATGCCGTGACCATTCTGGCCCCTTTTCAATTTCCTCTCTTATATCTTCATCACTTGCCATTCCTGGATTCTGCATCCATCATCTCCTATAATCCTCCGACTTTAATACCATCACCATATCACCACAAAGTAATCATATCATCAAGGCAGCATTAAAGAACAGACTGTTCGATCATCCCTGTTTATCTTGCAAGACACCAGAATCACCTGACTCTACTCATCGAAATAAACCAATACCTCTGACCACTTACAAACCCTCCCTGGGGCCTCAACACCATGGCAAACCATTCCGAGGCCAGTACCCCAGGGTCTGGACCGTACGAGCATATCCGAGAAGACTTGGGAAATCTCGCTCGCCAACTCACCCAAGTTTCTGGAACGATCAACGAGGAAATCAAGGCCTACAATCCAGACAAGGGTAGTCACCTGGACCCTAAGTCTCCAACCTTTGACGCTCGAGCATGGATCAAGGCACTCATCAAGCTATCCGAGTCTGATCCTCAGGCCGCCCCTTCTCGATTTCTGGGTGTGGCATTCAGGAATCTGAGTGCTTATGGAAGAAGTACGGGGACAGAGAGCCAACCTACTGTTTCCAACATTGTTGTAGGCGCCATGGCATCTCTCGCAGGCCTGGTGGGAGCGAGGCGAAGGGGGAAGCGTATCGACATCCTGAGAGATTTCGAAGGTGTTATTGAGCAGGGCGAGCTTTTGCTTGTTCTTGGGCCACCTGGTTCCGGATGTTCCACATTTCTCAAGACGTTGGCGGGTGAAACATTGGGATTTAAAGTGAGCAAGGATTCATATCTCAACTATCGAGGTAAGTCACTGTAATATGACGTTCAGCAGAGTAAGGACGACATGCACTAACATTTAATAGGAATTGATCCCAAACACGTCATGACTTCCCTTCGAGGTGACGTTCTCTACAACGCCGAAGTCGACTCCCATCTCGCCCATCTGACAGTTGGCGAAACTCTCTCTTTTGCCGCACGATGTCGTTCTGTCCGTCATGTCCCTGGCGGTTTCTCTCGCGAGCAAGCTGACAACATGATGCGAGACGTCATGATGGCTGTTTTTGGGATCACACATACTTTCAACACTCGCGTTGGCGATGATTTTGTCCGTGGCGTGAGTGGTGGTGAGAGGAAGCGTGTGAGTATCGCCGAAGCTGCTCTGAGTGGCGCAAAGTTCCAGTGTTGGGACAATTCAACGCGTGGACTGGATAGTGCCAATGCCATCACTTTCTGCAAGAATTTGAGGTTACAGGCTGATTTGGTCGGCGTGGCTGCTGCTGTTGCCATCTACCAGGCTCCTCAGAGTGCCTACGAGGTAAGTTGAAGACTGTCCCTAAACGAGTCTGCTCTAATTGTTCTGCCAGCAATTCGACCGAGTCACTGTTCTCTACGATGGACGCCAGATATTTTTTGGCAGAACATCAGAGGCCAAGGCCTATTTCGAGGGCCTTGGATTTGAGTGTAAGTGCCACCGTAAACGCAATCAATGATTGAAACTAACGCAACCCAGGTCCCGACAGGCAGACAACGCCCGACTTCCTAACTTCCATGACAAGCCCTGGCGAGCGACGTCCCAAGCCAGGTTTTGAAGACAAAGTCCCCCGCAGCCCTGATGAGTTTGCAGCAAGATGGCAACAATCACAAGCCAGGCAGATTCTCCTGGACGAGTTGGAGAGATATGAGGAGAAGCACCCTTCAAACGTCCGCCTGCAAGAGTACAACGAATCCCGCCATGCAGAGCAGGCTAAAGGCCAACGCCTCAAGTCCCCATACACCATCTCATACCTCCAGCAGGTTCGTCTGACGTTGTGGAGAGGCTATAGACGATTACTAGCCGACCCTGGATTCACAATTGCTTCTCTTCTCTTCAACATGATTGTCGCGCTGCTTCTGGGTAGTATGTACTACAACCTCTCTCCCGATACTTCGTCGCTCTATTACCGTGGTGGTATTGTCTTTTTCGCCATCCTGTTCAACGCTTTTGCTAGTCAGCTGGAAGTCCTCACCGTGTACGCTGAGAGACAGGTTGTCGAGAAGCAGCACAAATACGCCTTCTATCACCAGTCGACTCAGGCTATTGCCAGTTATCTGATTGATCTGCCGTACAAGACTGTCAACATGATTGTCTTCAACCTGATCATCTATTTCATGGCAAACCTTCGTCGGGAAGCAGGCCCCTTCTTCTTCTTCTGCTTGACAACCTACGTTCTCACGCTCGTCATGTCTTGCTTGTATCGCTGGTTGGCAAACATCACCAGAACTGCTTATCAGGCTATGGTTCCCAGTGCAATTCTCAGTTTGGGATTGATGATCTACACGGGATACACTATCCCCGTAGACTATCTTCCTGGGTGGTCTCGCTGGATGAACTATATCAACCCATTTGCTTATGCTTTTGAGGCGCTCATGGCCAACGAGTTTCACGGCTTGGAATTCCCCTGTGCAGAGATCATCCCTCGTGGTCCTGGCTACGATGACCTCCCCATCGACTCTCAAGTTTGCTCCTCTGTTGGTGCTGTTCCTGGGTCTACCACTGTTAGTGGGGATAGCTACATCGACCTGACATTCCAATACTACGAAGCTCATCGCTGGAGGTAAGTTGAGCTCAAATCGTATCACAGAAAAATTACTAACAGTTGTAGAAACATTGGTATCTTGTTTGGCTTCCTCATCTTCTTCTTCGCCATGTACATCATTGCGGCCGAGTATGCCAAGCCACCCAAAAGCAAGGGTGAAGTCCTTGTCTTCCCAGCTGGCAAGATGCCTCGTCTTCCTGTCAAGGGCGGTGCCGATGATGTCGAGCTCCAGATCCATACCCGCAATGATGTCGTCGACTCTAACGAGACGATGGTTGATGGCGACACTAGCTCTGGATTGTTTGCTGGTCGACAGGTTTTCCACTGGGAAGATTTGTGTTACGATATCAGCATCAAGGGTAATGAGCGCCGCATTCTTGATCGGGTTGATGGCTGGGTCAAGCCTGGTACTTCAACTGCATTAATGGTTAGTGTCTATTCCGCCGTACCTCGAATACGTGACTGACAGATAAACAGGGCGTCTCTGGTGCGGGCAAGACAACTCTTCTTGATGTTCTCGCCAGCCGTGTGACCATGGGCGTCGTCTCAGGCGACACCCTCATCAATGGCCTTCCCACAGACTCTTCCTTCCAGCACCGCGTCGGCTACGTCCAGCAACAAGATCTGCATCTCGACACCATGACTGTTCGTGAAGCTCTGGAGTTCAGCGCTCTTCTGCGTCAATCAGCAGAGATTCCCAAGCAGGAAAAGCTAGACTACATTGACTACGTTATTGACATGCTTGAGATGCAGTCTTTTGCCGATGCTGTCGTGGGTGTTCTGGGTGAGGGTTTGAACGTTGAGCAGAGAAAGAGACTTACAATTGGAGTCGAGCTTGCTGCTCGTCCGCAATTGCTGCTTTTCCTTGATGAACCCACCAGTGGCCTCGACTCTCAGACGTCTTGGGCTATCTGCCAGCTTATCAAGAAATTGACTCGAAGTGGACAGGCTGTTTTGTGTACCATTCATCAGCCTTCTGCCCTCCTTTTCGACCAGTTTGATCGCTTACTTTTGCTCGCACCCGGTGGCAAGACCGTCTACTTTGGAGGTAAGTCACACGCCCTCACGTTAACTTTTACTTGCTAATCCTGTTGTAGAACTCGGCCCCAAGTCGAGAACTCTCATCGACTATCTTGAGCGCAGCGGAGCTCCCAAATGCCCCGTTGAGGACAACCAAGCTGAATGGATGCTTCAAGTCATCAAGCCTCGCACAGACGGTACTGAAGGTATTGACTGGCACAAGAAATGGAGAGAATCTCCCGAATACCAAGAGGTCAAGACAGAGCTCAACCGTCTTCGTGGGCTTGCTGGTGCGGAGAAGAGCGCTGATGCGCTGCAAACTACCAGCGAGGGATCTCAACACCGCGAATTTGTGGCATCCTTCTGGACGCAGTTTGTCCTTGTTCTGGACCGTACGTGGAAGCATTTCTGGCGCTCACCCAGCTACATCTGGTCCAAGATTGCCTTGATCTTTATCGCTGTAAGTACACCCACCACTGGCTTGAGCTGTTCATGCACTAACATGCACAGTCCATCTACATTGGTTTCAGTTTCCGTGCAGAAAACTCCATTCAGGGCTTGAGCAATCAGCTATATGCCATTTTCATGTTTCTTGTCATGTTCAACAACATCAACGAGCAGATCATGCCCATGTTTGTTCCTCAAAGATCCTTGTATGAAGTCCGCGAGAGACCTTCCAAGATTTACAAGTGGACCAGTAAGTACACAAGTCTCGAATGTGACAACAATCACTTACAAATTCCAGCATTTGTTCTGTCCAACATTCTCGTTGAAGCTGCCTGGAACACCTTCATGGCTGTGATTGTCTACTTTTGCTGGTACTACCCAGTTGGATTCGTCATGAACACCACCTCTGAAGATCAAACTGTGCGAGGCTTCCTTGTCTTTCTGTTTTTGTGGATGTTTATGCTCTTCACGAGTACATTCTCCCACTTCGCTATCACGTGGGTTCCCAACTCTGAGATCGGCGGTGTTATTGCCAGTCTTCTTTGGATGTTCTGCTTGGTCTTTTGCGGGTAAGTTCTTCTATAATTGTTTCTCTATGAACTATTCGGCTAACATCCTCAGTGTCGCAATCCCCAAGACAGAATTCCCTGATTTCTGGACTTTCATGTATCCCGTCTCCCCAGGCACATACCTCGTTGGAGGTGTCATGTCCGCTGCTCTCGCCGGCGCACCTGTGACCTGTTCTGAGACTGAGATTCTCGAAGTCCTTCCACCTTCCAACATGACCTGCGGCGAATTTATGGGTCCCTTTGCTGATGCCACAGGCGGTGTTGTCATCAACCCTGATGCAATCGACACTTGCAAATACTGTGTCATCACCACAACTGACCAATTCTTGTCGCGGTTCAACATTTACTACTCTGACGCCTGGCGAAACTTTGGTTTGCTTTGGGTGTACATTCTTTTCAACGTTGGTGCTGCCATGGGTCTTTACTGGCTCTTTAGAATGCCCAAGGGTAAGGGACACAAGCGTGCTTAAGCACGGACTTGTTGAGGAGGGAATTTGGTATTTGATATGATGGATTAATGGTTCAAAAAATTGCAAGCAGAAAGAATAAGATTGGATACGCATCTTATAGGAACATAGCATAACATAGACTGTACGGGTAGACGGAGTTGAGACTGTTGACTAGATTGGATAGTATCAGATACACAATACACTACATAATGTAACTTGGTCATTCTGTGTCTGTGGATGAAGATAAGAACCATTTCGATGAACGATGAAATTCTAATAATCATGGCACATTTCATCATTGGCTGCTTCCAAGCCCCTACCTGTTGTTTCAAAACCTATGGAACGACATGTCGGCATCGCCGAAGCCTGTGCATACATATGCAAGCATTTCGGCTTGATCCTTTCGGCTTTCAACCCTGTAAGCGAAGTCCGGGATGTTTGCGTCATCGTTTATAGTATTCTATCAGGGCATTGTATCTATGCTTAAGCATCAGGAGGTGGGTGGGATGGCGCAAGATATCAATGTCGGAGATGATAGACAACCCCACCACAAGATTGTCTTTACTGTTGTTATCTATCCTGGTAAAGAACTTAGTCGAATCTCAATAAATTGATCCATGAGATAATATTTACAAGCTTGCATCTCAGTAATCCAAGTCAGTGAAGTAATGAAAAGGTATATTGAGATAGAAATGGGTCCAAACGTCTAAAAAGTTGTACGAAATCTATAACCAAACTCCATCAAACACATCATCCTACATGGTTTTCTGGTTGAAATCTTGCGGCGGCTCCAAATTCACAAAATCCGAATCTATCCCTCCCATACCACTCATCATGCTCATGTTATTCATGTTTCCCATGCCACCATTTGCATGCCAGTCAGGGAACACCCATCCGAAAATATTTCGTAGATCAACCGAGTCTGCAGTCTGGAAATCAGACGCAGCTTCGAAGTCGATGGGGGTTGGGTAGTCCAAGTAGTCTGACCCTGTTGGTGTGTTGAGTCGAGGTTCGGCATTAACGTCTTGAACACCTGAATCCAATGTGACAGGTGGTAACGCAGTCTTGTGACGTTAGTTGAGATTTACACCAAGACAAAATATCGCCTTACCATGTCGTAGTTGAGGCTCTGTGCATAGCCTTGTGCTTCTGTCTCCTGACCCGCGGCAGGTCGAAGCACAAGGGTACCATCAGCCATGTTGACATCGGTAGGTGGCTTGGGTGCTGAAGTTGGTGCCTTGTTTTGCTGGGCTCGCCAGAAATACTCCCTTGCGATGTGCGCAAATTCAGGGAGGATAGCTCCTGGGAGAGCTTGATTGGATGCAATGTCCACTAGGCTGAAATATCCGGCAGCTGAATCGAGAAGAGACATGTTTGTTCTGGATTCACGATGGGACGGGTTGTGAATGACCAGATCGAACAGAATGAAGACTGCGGAAACGGGAAGGACAGCAAGGATACTGCACGTTGTCAGTGTGAGTTCTAGATGCAAGATATGCGACTTACAAGAGTGGAACATGAGGCTGGATGTCGATGTGCTTTGTCAATTCAATGACAGTTCTCGCCGTTCCCATCAACCTCTGCTTGCTCATCTGGCCCTTATATCCTCCATCACGGTTAAGATACAAGCTCAAACGCTCCAGGGCAATGATGAGATGGTAGTAACTGAAATGAATCTGCAGTGCCGCTAGACGAACATTCCTTGGTGCGGAAAGAGGAAAGTGCATCGAATCACCGGGTCTAAACTCGACGGGAATAGACTGTCGCCATTCCTCAAGAATGTTGTTGACATGATCGAGAGTAGACTGGTAGACTTCCAGTGACCGAAGAGAGGCGCTAATGGAGAAGAGAGACGTGTAGGCGATTGATGTTATGCGTCCAATCCGGATGAAGGCGACAAACCAGTTGAAGTCTCCGTATTGCGCTTCTGGGAAGGGAGGAATGATGCAGGCGATGTCCTCATCAGGGATAATCTAAACGTATTAGCTGAGGTGCAAGATCGAAGAAGGAACACTAACAGAACATGCGCGACTGTGCATGGCTTGTTGCTTCTCAAGAGCGTAAATCACCCAGAATACTCGGAGATGTTTGGGCTCCGAGTTGAGGTTCTTGTGGTAGCGGAGGGTGATGGCCATACGAGCAGCGTGGGAGATGAGGTAGTCATCAAATTGAAGGGCACAATAATTCATTGCATAGATTGACTGAGAAGTTAGAAAGGCTTCAGTTTTGAGATGTGATGCTTACCATTGCAGCAAGAGCCTAGTTCTTAATCAGTGCATAATTCTTGAAATAAATTTTGGAAGGCTTACCTGGACGCTTTCAATTGACTCTCGAGGGAGGATAATGTCGGCCATGTGGCTGAGAGACACCTGGAAAAGCTCCCATGATCGTCCTTTACCCGGCTCAAATGACCCGCCTTGAAGAAATTGGCTGCCGAGAGCCAGAATGCTGTGGTACAAAGCTGAAAAGACGGGATTGCGGGGAAGGGTTTCCATGAGGTCTGGGCTAAATGCTTGGGCTTCGAATTCATCACGGTCAAGGAAAGGGTAGACTGGATGAAGATGAAGAAAGAATGCTGAAAAACGTCAGTGGGAGATTCACGTTGTGACTGAAATAACGGACCTTGAATGTATGAGGTCGCTTCTTCAGGGGCAATCCATTCGGCTTCATTCGGCTTGTGGAAATGAATGGGTGGCCATGGAGACCCGTTCGTGTAGCCTAGACGGTTGAGAATAAAATCGTCAAGTCTCTTGACTACATCTTGAAGACGAGTGTTGCCGATTTTCTCCGTTAGAGATGCGACCTTTTGTTCCGAGAAGAAAGCAAGACCGGAGCTTGGGACTAGATGGTGTTAGATGAGAAAACTCAATAAATTGGTGATATTACCTTGCTCATCGGGTGCCTGTCACAAGAGTTGGTCAGTAATGATTAAAGACAAAGAAAATGGGTCAGTCATACTGTAAATACGGTCGATTCATCAGGTAGAACAACATTCTGAGGGCCGTGTTGGAGAACGCGATCGATAAAGATTTCACCGAGGGCTACTTTGCCTGATGGCTGAGAACTGGCGGGGAGAGTCTCAGGGACTTCAAAAGTCAGAATTTGCTGAGATAAAACAAACAACGGGAGAATTCAGCAGGGTAATAGTGGTACTCACCTCTCACTCGGGCTTTACGACGAAATACGCTGAAAAAACAAGGTTGACCACGTTTCTACTGATTGTGAATATGATAAACCCCCCCAAAACTTCATACGGGACTCACTGCGCAATAGGTACACGTTGGCGGTGATCCAGGTTGTGTTTCGGGGACTGACCGCGAGAGTTAGCGAGAGACACGGAACCTGTACTAGTCACTCACCAATACAACGGATCTTGCGGTGCCTGCATTGATCGCAGGTCTTGTTCATCTTGACAGCCATGTTTGATCGCTCCATGTTGACATGCAATGATCAGATCTATCCGTCGACGGCCGGTTGGTCTTGAGGAATTAGACAGAATTTCTGGAGAGAAATGGGGGGAAACAAGCGTACATATTATCGTCTCCAAGAGGGGTCTCGCTCATCCAACTTGATCGTTACTAAGATAAGGTAACGTTAGATCTTTGTAAAGGAGGGTTGCTGCAGAGGGATTTTTGTCCTAAATCCTAAACACTAAAAAGACGACAAGACGACATAGGGCGGCAATGCAGAGCGAGGACCACCTACATCATTGACTGTTTTAAATGCAAAGGGCGTTTGTGTTCTTTGGATCATCTGCACGTCGCAAAACATACGAGAATTGACGAATGCGGCTAGATGCGAGCAAACCAACAAAGACAATCCTGCCACGAGGTCTCTTGGCAGGTGAATGGCCCTACACAAGGTGTTACCAACGGCACATGGGAAACGTGCCCCCGAAAGATCCTGTTTTCCCTTTGATTCCCGATCCCATTGCATAAAGATTCGAGAAGAATGGAAACAAGAGCATAAGATACGTACATGGTAAACGGGAGACTAGGTTGAATATTTGCCCCGGTTGGCAGTGAGGATGGGAAGCGCGGAGGCCGGGGAACCAGAATGCGAGAGAGAATGGGGGGTGATGGAGGGGATGGGCAGGACACACCCCCTCCTTCGGATGGTTAATGGCCTGTTTTCTTTGTACCTCTAGGCATCCATCAATTGAACCAATAGGTTAAAACCATGCTGGTTTGAGGCGTGGATGCCCCGAAGTGATTGAAAGATGAGACATGAGATAGGGTTTAGTTCCCTCAGCGTCAAGCAACTGATCTATCTCGACACTGCCCAAGTCAAAGTGTACAAAATAACTGTGCCGTCCCGTGTCTTCATGTCTCAGCCAGGAAGTCTTTGTCAGTGTCACATAAGCAGGCGTCTTCAATCATATATATTATTCTCCTCATCCCGAAGATGACGTGAGAATACTTCCCGGTTCTTCCAGGCTTCACACAGATTATCGGAAGAATTATAAACATTTAGGTTGACAGATGGTGTGCGCTAATCGCCTCTTAGCGTTGCAATCGGTTTTCCAGGGGCTTGTGTTTGCTCTTACAAGGGTTCCGGGGTTACCGACCGATGAATGCGGTTTATAACCCCTGTAGTCAAGGCACTTTGTTCGCAGAGGCCCCCATTCTCTGAACGGATTCACTCTGTGTCTGTCGTTTTGGCTGCCTCAACATTTGGGTGTTACAGCATCTATTCAGTCGTGTCTACAGCCAAGGTCATTCTGAAGCATGGGCTATGCAACGTCTACTGTCGAGTAACCCCCACCGCCAATGTGGTTGTACGGACCATCTACGTAAGCACAACAAAGCCCAAGTCAGATCAGATCATGGCGGAAGGTCAAGATAAGCGACATTAGATGCCGCAGTTCAACGTGGAGGGGCTCACCTACTACTTTTGTGTTCGGGATCTGCCGATAGAGCTGCGGTCGTCATCATTTTAATCTCTCGGTGAAGATAGTATGTCGCCTATGGAATTGTGTATGTCACACTAGGATTGCGACAGATGATGGGCGTTTTAGGTGAGAGTGAAGTGTATGCAAGAACTGACTGAGGTTGGCGATGTCGGACAAGCTGACGAGAGAGAGTTGCTTGTTTCACAGAGATGCACGCTGACTCTCCGGGATCGGCAGTAATAAAGACGGGAGTGATTAACGCTGACGGGCGTTATCCAATGACCGGTACATTCGAATGGGGATGTCTTAGAGTGATAGGAAGACTGTTTATTTGCGAGTTTCAGTTTGTAGAGTCCCAGTTGGATGAATGCCAAGATGAACATGGTGTGTAGTTGGTGGATAAGGCCAATATTGATTGCTCGAAAAAAAAAAAAAACCACTCAAATCCAGAGGCAGTATAAGGTAAGTGTATTCGACAGTGAGCTATAATTCATGAACGTAATATCTCTATTGTGACCAATCTGTCGTTCACCGTGATAGTATGGTTTCTAGCGAATCAGGTAGGTCAGTAGACGAGACATAATCTCATGGTCCTCAACCCTGACCAAGATCTCCTCATCTTGCCCTGAAAATAAGCACGAGCTCGTTTCTTTAGTAGAAGCGAAATTTGTCCTATCTCAGTCTAAACAAGACTGTCTGTTTCTTTCCCTCACCAACTCAAAACAGCCAACATTCATCCTTCTATCAATAACCCCTTCGTCGCTTGTACTCTGGCCCCTTCACAACCTTCACCTCCTGACGCCCGGTGTGCACCCCAGCAGCAACACTCAACTTGAGCCCCTCTACTTTCGCACCTCCCTCTTCAAGCGCCCATATCGCCAGTCCGATCCAGTTGTCTCCTCTATAATTCAATATTCCCTCTGGAACATGAAAGTCAGTCTGCGGGCCAATGTTGCTAACATACCGACCGAACTGAAACCCGTTGACGTAAAGAAGCGCGCGGTGTGCCCCAGAGCTTGTGCTGTTGTCGAAGGTGAAGGAAAGAGGGATATCGTATTCATCTGAAGGGTAGTTGAGAGGCAACTTGGCGGTATAGAATGCCACTCCTGGTTCGTCGATGCCTTCAAATGGTGATCCCCTGGAGAACTGCCGCAAAGGAGGAGATGGGAGATGAAATCCTTGCCGCTCGTAGAAGAAGCCTCCTTCGTTAAGAGGCCCGCGGAACTTATCAACGTAGTCCTCACCGCCGAGATTGCCTGTCAGCTTCCACTCTGAAATGGCAGTTTCTTTTCCCGATGCTGATGTGACTGCCCAATCCAGGATACCCCGCGGAATCTTTTGCTCATCGAGTCCGGGAGACCAGTTACTACTCCTGTCAGCCATGTTCTTGTCAAATAAGCAGGAAATTTACCCGTTATAGCCCATGTTGTCAACAATCACCGTCAAGACATGTTTGCCCTTGCGCAACTTGGGTAACTTGTAAGTTGAGTTGAAGTTGGTCGTAGCATCATTCCCTGTGAAGGAACCAAGAAACTCATCATCTAACCACACAGCACTTGCGAATGCTCTGCCTCCTTGTGTCCATAATTTGAGTTGGTTTTCTGATCCTTGGGCAGTAAAATGTCCACGGAAGACGAGTGCACCAGAGTGAAAGCCGTAGTCTGAGCCATACAGAGACACCGAGTTCTGAAGAGGAACGTGAGGGTTGTTATTGCTCTTGACATTGGCTACAGGCCATTTATCATCGTCGTACTTCTTGTTGATCTCAGGGAGACCATCGATGTAGTGCCAGTCTAGTTTCGACAGATCAGGGGTTCTCGTGTCTGGTATCTTGTAGTTGACGTTTACTACCCAACTACCGAGTTTCGATTCTTGATACTGCACCCGTTTCCCGTTCAGTACCAACCTGGATGCCTTTCGAGGTGCACCAATTATTTCCAGCGGAGTTGAGCGGTTGAAGTCGGCTTGAATAGATAGCGTTGAACCCTGAATGGATAGAGAGCGGACCAAGTATCCCCCATTGACGATGACGGACTCTGGATTCATGATGGATGTTCCATATGGTGAGTCGTCTTTACCAGGTAGGTCAGGAACCCAGTAATTGTATGCCGAGTTTCGATCTGGACCGGTCAGCGTTGTCGTATGTATCTACGAATGACTTACCAATTAGATAAAGAAATAGCGAGCCTGATTGAACCACACGTCGAGAAGAAGACGTCTTCCACTGGAGAATGCCGACGTTCTTCTTGGTCTCAAACTTGACACCCTTGCCTTCAACAAGCTTGAGCTTTGACGCGTTTTCAATAGCCACCTCATGAAGCTCATCTGGACCACCATAGAGAATAACAACAGTCTTGTCTCCAAATGTCTTCCACGTAAAGACCTCCGCCGTAGAATACAGAAGGTTGTATTTCCCAACTGCATAGTCAACCAGATGTATCTTGGAGTCTCGTCCATGCAGTGACAGCGATCCGCCCAGTTGCGGAATTGTCAAAGCACCCGATGATGTTTTGAGGGTCAGTTTATATGATGCAGAATTAGTGGTTCTGTAGTCAGAGTGCCGGACCACGTAGAATGCTTCGTCTTTCTCTCCGAAAAGAGGTGTAACAGCGATGGCCGGGTTATTGGTATACTCAGTGGTAGAGAGGTTGCTTGGTGTTGACGTGGTGTATGCGGGGGAGACTCGCAAGAATTGGCCTTGGAGTTTGATCTCAGAGTACTTCTCTCGATCAATGCGTCTGTCCTCTCTAATAGCCTATTGCTGTTAGTGATATGCAATGTTCCCTAGGTCTTAACACTTACAGCGCCGTAATCATAGGATGTATAGCCATCATGGTGTCCAAGGTTACCCCAGTTTGTTCCTCCAAAGGTCTAGTACATCAGCATTGAGTCTTTGACAGGGAGCATACTCCATACCATGTAAATACCAAACAGAGTGACGCTGGCCGCGAGATTGTTCTTATAAAAGACTCGAGCGAACTCGTGGTTGGTCAAGGCAGAACATTTCTCAAAGCCCCAGCCACCGGGAGGATCAAAGGCACCACCTTGGAACTGTCGATGTTAGCTGAGGTTATGCAGGAATAAAGGTGTTAAGGGTATAATACCTCGATTATCGAATACGGAGTAGAAGGGCTAACATTCAAATGCTCCTGATACCACGTGGTTGGAAGTTTATCCTTCGGCCACGTTTGCGGGTTCGCCTAGATGGTCAGTCGTATTCCTAGGGACTGACAATTGAACTTACACAGTCAAACCCAACAGGATATCCATCATGGCCCTAGTAATGTTAGATGGAACTTGAAATTGAACACGGGACTTACATAAATGTCAACGGCTCCAGGACCTGATCCCGGGGCACCCGTTCCCCCCTGCCATGCGTCGTTGTTCACGAGCGGCACAACGATACCTGCCTTCCTGGCTTGGTCATTGACGTATTTCAGATATTTATGATTGGGAAATTCGACGTCCACAGCAGCACTGTATTCGTTCTCTGGCTGGAACAGAATGACTGGTCCTCCGTTTGTGATTTGAGCTTTGGCGATAATGGAGCAGATGTTTTCCATGTAACTAGAAGTTATCAGAATAAATCATGGAGTTCGATCTGTTGGCTTACTTGTCAGTGGCTTCAAGATAATCAGAATCATCCGTTCTCAATATCCCCTTGAGTCTCTGCAGCCACCCCGGAAACCCCCCTCCGCTGACCTCGGCATTAATGTATGGACCAGGCCTTGCCAACAGATACAAACCAGTCTGTTTCGCAGCATCAATCCATGGTTCGAGATCAAATATACCGTCCGCACGAAATTCGCCCGGCTTTCCCTCAAGTAGCGCCCAGTCAACATAAAATGAGACCATGTTGAATCCCGCCGCCTTGACTTTCTGGAAAAGGTCAAGGTAGAGTGATGGGACGGGAAGGCGAAATGGATGCATTTCTGCAAAGAAAATTGTTGCTCGTTCTCCATTGATGGAGAGAGAGTGTTCGTCCCATGTTACTATGTCTTGTAAAGGATCCCTTTGTTCAAGACCTGCGATGCGAGCCTGGCAGTTGAGAGCTGCCAAGGCAGATAGTATGATGGTCGAGAACTTCATTCTTACAACCTCCAAGACTTGCTATGATACCCATTCAATCAGAACATGCCCCCGAGGGGAGCTCTATTTAATTCCTTGCAACTGTGCCACTCGGCTGATTTCTTCGCACCGGACTACAATGACTTCACAATGCTGTAGATGCATCTCCGGGTATTTACTAATAAAGGCATTGGTGGACTAATCGTATTTATCCACCAAGAAGGCAGTTGCTCCTCGGGTACAGTTGTAGCGAGGGGTTTGCGGGGTTGGAATGTCGTGACATGGCCTGTATTTGGGTCGCTGGTTGCTGATCATGACATGCTTGGAACAACAGCCGATGGAGGGTATCGTTATACGCGGATCACGGCTGAATTTGGAATATTCCAGGTCTTTTGCCGTGGAATCTTCGGCATTTCGAGCTGTAAATTCCGATGCAGCTGGCTTTTCCTACATGAGCAGGTCATCATTCTCGACTACATGCTGCTTCATACATGGCTCAAGGCAAGAACCAGTCCTAAAAAATACAGTCCCAAGATTATATTGTTATTAGAATATATTCTGTAATATTCTTAAAGGGTATATATGTTGCTGTGAGATTGTTCTAGCTACCAATAACGTTGGATTCGGAACTCATGTAAATAGAAAGCTGCGTCTGGTCTCCTTCCCTGCCGTTCTGCATCTATGCTGTTGTTAATTACAGTATTATTCTATCGATATTTACTTTTGAACATATGAGATATACACCCCTTAAGCAGTCTCTAATATTTGGTCGCCTCCGAAACGCCTGTATCCCTTGTTTTATATCCTTCTTCGAGCAACCTAGACTACCATGCCGCTTTTGGACGTGGTGATTGGCCACTGCTCTGGCTGCTCTTGTCTTCCTGTCCCTGAACCTCGTGTGTGACTTGTACCTCGTTCGAAACAACAATACAGTTTGACGGGTTGTCCCCTGATGCTTTTGTGGCATAGACCTTCATGTCACGTAGCTCTGTTTGTCCCATAATTCGTTCCTCACTATCGTTGAATGTCAGGTTTGCTGTGATTGGGCTTGTCGAATTGGGTCCTCGTCTGCTTCGACTCTTGGTACCGCCGCCGCCGCCGATGGTTCGGAATCCAGATGGTGTTTGGTATGACGCTTTTTGTGATGATCGAACTAAGCTTCCGAAGAGAGGTGTAAGCCATGTTCGGAAGAGGGGGAAGAGGAGCGGGAGGTTTGTTGTGATGACGGCGACGAAGGCTTCGCGAGTGCCCCATGCTCCAGCGAGTTGGGCACCGTTGAGAGGATCCTGTATACGTCAGATAAGTAGTTTAGTTATGACTTTTCATGCTTACCACTAGTACAAATGTACTCTTGACGATGGCGCAGACAAGTACAAAAATACCTGCACCAAGAACGATGGTCGAGGCGATCTTTTTGATAGTTTTCAAACTTGACTCCCAAAGCATAGGGACGGGAATGGCAATTAAATAGATATCGGTGATGACATTGGCCGCAAAAGAAACCCAGACGATGGGTTTGGAGATGGCAGGCTGGCATTTATCTGATTTAGTCAGTATATGGCCTTGACCTATACGAGGCAAACTTACTGCCGGGGTTTGGATTGATCTGCCAATAATGTTCGAATGGAATACAGGTGGTAAAGATAGTGAGTAGGGCGGCAATATATGTTCCGATGACCAGTCCAAAGCCAACATAGATACGCATACGGTAACGTCGCCCAAGGCCGTCCTATCGTTGTCAGCATCTGCTACTCCCTATTCGTTGAACCTTCTTACCGTAAGTCGAGTGTAGAAGAAAAGCATCGACATCTTGAGTGCCCACATCAACGATCCATAGATGGTCCAGCCGGCAACTTGAATCTTGGAACCAATGATCCTACCCACAAGGTATTAGTCGTTGTAAGGCTCATGTTGACCACACAACCCACCTGAGCTCATATTCGGGATCGTTCGGGGACAAGGCCGATCGTTGGGCGTCCGTCATGCCATTGTTAGCCATGCCTTGGGCGACATGGCCAATGTTGTGAGCAAGACTGGTCTGAATGGTATAGAAAACCTAGCCAACAAGCATCACATTAGAAAAACACCAAAAGATGACTGGTGAGGGAACCAACAATGGCAATCCACATAAAATAATCCTCAGGGTTCAATCCGCTTAGACCAGCAGCCTTGAGCCGTGCATACAATCGTAGAAAAGTCGACGCAACGCCAATGGAGTAAAGGGTCCAGGATTCGATAGTGGATTGCTGTAACGCTGCAGCGGCAGCTTGTGCGGCAGCGATAGCAGCGTCTGTTGACATGGTAAGGAATGAATGGAATATCAGATAATTATACAGGTCAGATTGACATGACAGATGACAGACAGGGAAGAAGAAAGGAACCGAAAGATGAGAGACGGCATGTTGGATAATAGATCCATTTGTATAAGAAAGAGAACGACGTATGCATGTCTTGGAGCGAAACAACAACGGACCAACTTTCTTCAACGTACTCAAGCCTCCTGCACCCCTGAGCTCAATGCACTTAAAACAAAAGGACAAATCCTTTCCCCTTGTGGTGTCTGATTAGTAGACGCAAACTAATTTAGACCGAGGCATGTGTTGGACCTTTCCGTCATGCACCTCTTGCAGGACATGTTTGCGAGATGGACAAAAGGTTTGTAATGAAATTCCTTGGCCTGACCCGCAAAATACGGAGGATCAACACGGAGATTTTTAGTCTGGGCCAAGAAGTGATAGTGAGCGGGTCGATTGGTGGAGAGAAAAAACAGGATCCAATGCAGAGGGATTTTGCGAGATGTTGCTAGATGATGAGATGGAAGTCACTTTATGAATCATTCAACCGTTCCAATGGGTTTTTCGCTTAACAGAGACGGTTGATAAAAGAGTTAAGTTGGCTTCAAACCTTGTGAAAAACTAACTTAGCTTGCGTAGCATAAATACATCTCCAAGATCAACATAGTGACATTATGGACCTTGCCGATCCGGCACAACCTCCAGGATTTCCCGAACATGGTCAAAACGCAAATCTTTTCTATGGAGCACCGATGCATTAGTTGACCAGATCCATGTAACAGGTCAATGCAAAAAGGCCAAGCAGTCCATATCCGTCCTCCCACTCACCACAACTAGTCCAGTCCAACACCCAAGGGTTCTTCTTTTCTGATACGATTATCTACTTTCTCCCCGTCTCTTCTGGTCTTAATCCCGGTTTACCCACAAGACTCGGTGACTCGGAAGTTGTGGCAATGCAGCTAGATCAAAGCACCTTGACTGCACCCCCAGTCTGTCCTAGTCCAACCTCCATTAATTGACTTTGTTAAAACTGTTAAATACTCTCTCAACTTCCTTTCCTTGACGAACCTTTCTTTGACAGCCAACCCACATCAAGCTAGACGATACTCGATAGTCAATTCGCCCGAGTATCCCTTCCCCTTTCTTCCTCTTACCCCTTCACCTGGTGTCTTGCATAACGGATCACAATGCGTTGGTTCCAACTTGAAGCTGTGGCGGCCGTTGCCGGCTGGGCATTGACTGCGTCGGCCGCACACGTCGGTGTTCCTCGCAATGCTCTGTTGGGCGAGTGTACGGACAACAACGATGTGGGAAAGTTGGGAAAGAAACTGTCTCCATCTGCCAAGATTTATTTCCCTAGTTCAGAGGAGTTTGAGCAGGCTTCAACAAGATGGTCAAATCTGGACACTCCCAAGGTGAACTTGGTTGTTGTTCCTGGTACAGATCGGGATGTTGTTGAGACAGTAAGCTATAATTTCATCATGCATATGAATATTCACTGACATTGACAGGTCAAATATGCCAACTCCAAGGACCTCCCTTTCCTTGCCTTCAACACTGCCCACGGTGCCATCACCACTCTGGGAAAGATGGACCACGGTATTGAAATCTACATGAACCAACTCAACAGTGTTAAAATCTCCGCCGATGGCCAGTCAGTCAAGATCGGCGGTGGAACCGTCTCCAAGAAGGTCACTAGCGAACTTTGGGCCGCTGGCAAGCAAACTGGTGAGCAAACCCGAGTCCTTGGATCTGTTACAATACGCTAACATTGACAGTCACGGGAACATGTGAATGTGTCAGCTACATGGGCCCTGCTCTTGGTGGTGGTCACGGTTGGCTTCAGGGACAGCACGGCAATATTGCTGATCAATTCTTGTCTTTGGACATCGTTCTCGCCGATGGTACTTTCAAGACTCTCAAGAAGAGCTCTGATCTCTGGTGGGCTATGGGCGGTGCTGGTCACAACTTTGGTATTGTCACAAGCGTCACATCCAAGATTTACGACATCAAGCACCGTGACTGGGCCATCGAGACTCTCATCTTCACCAGCGACAAGGTTGAAGAGGTCTATGCCACCGCTAACAAGCATTTCCTCCGTAACCAGGATGAAGGTGTCATTAACTGGTCGTATTGGGTTAACAACCCCAACGCGGACCCCAACAACGTAAGTTTGAGCCAAGGATACACTTTTTTTTTAAGTCATTGACTGACCTTGTAGCCTGTCATTCTCTTCTACATCATTCAGGAAGGTGTCACTGCTGTCGACAGCGCCATCACCAAGCCCTTCCACGACATTGGCCCTGTCTCAGTGGAACCCCTGTCTGGAGACTACAATGACCTTGCAGCTTGGACAGGTATTGCCCTTGACTCTCCCCCCTGTCAAAAGGACGGCTTGATCAACCCCCGTTTCCCCATCTACCTCGAATCCTATGATGTCCCCTCTATCAAGAAGGCCTTCGATCTCTTTTCCACAGAGACCAATGGAGACTCCCCATTCAATGGCTCGCTCTTCATGCTTGAGGGCTACTCCACCCAAGCCATGCGCACTGGCAGCCTCAAGAAGTCTGCATTCGCCTTCCGCGAGGACAACCTCCTTCTCGCTCCCCTCATCACTTACCGCCCGGGAGATTCTGAGCTTGACAACCGAGCGGCCACTCTTGGCAACGAGCTCCGAGACATTCTTCACAAGGGATCCGGTCGTAAAGATATGCACGTCTATGTCAACTACGCTTTCGGTAACGAGGAGCCCAAGAACTGGTACGGTGCTGAGAAGTGGCGTCAGAACCGTCTCCAGCACCTCAAGAAAAAGTACGATCCTGAGAGCAAGTTTAGCTTCTACGGACCCATTGCTTAGAGGGATTTTTGAATGTCCAGCTGGAGATGCATGCAGGTGGAAAGGGGTGGTCCACTGCCGAGAGACTAGTAGGGATGTGTTTGATGTACATAGATATGAATCATCCCTACACATAATCATGATGTTAAGGACTCAATCAACACAGTTAATTGTCGCCATATCATTTTCTCTATCACGAATTTCTCATAGACATTTGTACTTGTTCATATCAAGCAAAAAGCATCGAAATCAAGTGTCAACATTGTGACGGGTTTCTACCTCGGTTCCTTCTCCATGTCGGCGCCAACGGATGCCGATCCCCTGAAGATCTTCCAACCAGGGATCCATCTTTTTCTGTTCTTTCCCAGCCACCAAAGTGTACAGACGCCATGATGCGGAAACGACATCTATCTAACCCCTCAAAGTAAGGTATCTAACTTCAGATCCAGGGTCAGAAGCAGACTCTCTTCTCTCATTGTTCCTCCTGGTGGACGCCACCCATAATTAACGGAGTTGTAAGGATCCCTAGCATGCAGTCCGTCAAGGACGCTAATTCAGTCGCGGAAAGTTCCCAAGCCTTCCGTTGCGGCCCCTTGTTTGCCGTGATATTAGCGTCGGCCGCAATTAGTTTTTCTTTTTTCTTCAGGTCAGTACAGGCCGCAAGGATTTCAAAGGTTAGTGCGATACTTACTAGCCAGAATAGGAAAGTTCATATACTTTAAAGTATTAGCATTTACTATAGAGAAAAAAGTACAAGAACTTATCAATTCTCTTTAGTAATTAATTTGCCAACCATCCCTATCAATACATTGTTGTAATCTATCTCTCATACCTAAGGCTAGCCGCACAAGAAGGTCTTCAGGAACAGCTGCCCAAGCAGCTTTTAAAGCTTCATACAGCTGCGAAGACGATAGTCGTGATATATCGTAATTCTCATTAATCCAGATCTTCATCCAAGCCCACACATTCTCAATAGGGTTTAAATCAGGGCTATAAGGGACCCAAGGGACCGTCACGATATTATATTCAAGGAGGCAAGCTTGTGTTGAAGATGCCCTGTGGGCAGGGGCACCGTCATGGATGAAAGGGATCCTAACCTAATATTCCTATTATAGTTGCTAAAGGAAGTCTCTAACGAGAGGCAAAATGAGGTCTTGATAGTTGCTTGCATTGACCCCCCCTATATCCTTTGGAAAGATATAACAGGGCCCCTTATGCCGACCACAAATCATCCCCCAGAACATCCATCCGTGGCCTCGATGACGGAGCCTTGCGAAGCTATTTGGATCTTCGAATTGGTGGATTGTAACGTATTGAAGACCAAGGCTTACGTTGGCAGCCCAGGTCTCATCGCTTGCAGCTATAGGTCTCATAAGCCAATCAGAGTCTTTAGGTCATAGGGCCAGTAACTATTGGCAAAGCTCCTTCCATGCCTTGCGAATAGCATCATTAGACCTAACCTTATTCCGTTTCTTTTGACGTGAAAAGCCAAGCTTGGTTAAGGCAGAAGAGGTAGCTAATAAGCCAAGGTTCTAACAAGAAGGCACAAAAAAACGCAAGTCTTGCCATGCAATATTCCGGTGAGAGGGATCTTCTAGAAGGAATAAACAAAGGTCTTCAAGCTGGTCATTTAAAGCCTTACAATTCGATGGATGAGGCCTTGATTTTTGAGGGGTCAGGGGACCTCTTAGGGCTCGTTGGACCTGACGATAGGTATAGGGTGTGCCTCTTACGATCTCTTTATAGGTCTAAGATGCGTATTTTCGTAGGGCTTGTATCTCGATGCGTTAGTCGCGGCTTAGCTCGGTAGCTCTTTGAGGGGGGGTTTGAGGGGGGTCTTGGG